>JASDQU010011809.1:177988-200335 GCA_032191745.1 Picea mariana
TTCATTGATCCATCCTCATCCACGTTTTGGCTTGGGAAAGGGAACCAAACTGCTGAAGAATTAGCCATGGTATGGTGGTTTGTAGTGGTCGCTAGTGTGATCCAGCCATGACTTGAGGCCTTCATGTCTGAGATGTGTTGGCATGTGTCCAACGTCTCTCACAGCTACAAGTCTTGAGAGTTCCAACATTGAGATTCTAGACTAGTTGTGCTAGAGCCCGAATAATGAGAAGGACTACCTGAGGGACTGCATGGAAGAGAAGGGTGGAGGTCCATTCTCTCGAGTTGTGCAAGCTGGGTAGAAGAGAGTTAGGTACTTGGATTGCTGTGAGAGCTGGGAATCCTGTGAGAGCTTGGGTGCTGACTGGTTTGGGAAGCCAAGTAACACTCTGGAACCGTCTTTGTGGATTCATATCCCTGGC
This sequence comes from Picea mariana, assembly GCA_032191745.1. NCBI lineage: Eukaryota > Viridiplantae > Streptophyta > Pinopsida > Pinales > Pinaceae > Picea > Picea mariana. Next base: position 178,410 of record JASDQU010011809.1, read on the forward strand.
TCAGGGGTGACGCTGTTGTTGATTTTTGGAACTGTAGTTTCTACGGTTAGGTGGAACGCCCTTGTCCTGCAGCCAATTGGTTTCATCTTTCATAAAGATAAGTGCTCTCTGTTATGGTATCATTTACATGTATATGAATGTTTTTCCACTGTATATTTAATTATCATTTAATTGAATCTTTAGACTATGCATGCTTGCTGACTAGTGTTGTGCATGTCATTAAATTATTTTATTTTATGCATCCTTAAATTTTAAAAAGGTATTGATAAGAGAAAGAAGTCCAAGGGCAGGCTTGAAGGTAGCGTACCTCGACTTGTGGGTGACTGGGTATGTTACAGTAGGATAGAGGAAATGGATAGATAATGCATTCAGAGACTCCTATAGATACATCTTCAGTATGGGAACAATGAGTCCAAATGGGCAAGGTGTAGATCAACATTCATCTTGGTTTAATGATTTTCGAGATACACTGTCTTCAACAAAGAAGGAGATGGGAGTGGATGTTGAGTACAAGATTCATATTTGGATAATATAGAGAATCAATGAGAAGAATTTTGTTATGAAGGAATCAATGAGCCATAACCAGAACTAGATCTAACTAGCATCAATAGCCAAGAGCTAGAGTGAGATCCATATTCCAGAGAAACATATAAAAGTACACTGAACAAGATGAAGAATCAATCCAAAATGATCAAGTCCAATATTAGTCCTAGAATATTCAACAAGGTGGAAGAGTGAAGGAAGCTTTATCATCACTAAGTTGTTGAATAAGAGCATTTCAGTAAGGTGGAAGAGTAAAGAAGAGTTATCATCACTAAGTTGTTTAAATACTCATACTTTTGGAGGACCAAAATTTCTTTAGTGGGAAGGTGTGATCCAGGAGGATCCACAATGCTTACAGAGGTCCAAGAGGACCCAAAAATTCTCAAAATTTGATCATCTCAAATGCTCTAAAAAAGGACTTCATTGCATATAGCTCGACGATATCTTTTCAATGGTGCAAAAAGCGCCTCAAACAGAGTTCGTATGCAAAATATATAGCCGATCAAAGTTCTGGTCAGAAGGGTCAAAATTCAAAGTCAAAGGTGACCCGTGGCACCACTAGAAGGGTCACACATGGCATGACCATATGATACTGACATGGAAACACCACAAAGCACTACATGGCACATCATACAAATGAATAGGCAGGTGACAAGGAAACCATACAATACAAGTGGACAAATAAAGTCTTGACACATGGCATGGTTCGCATAAATGGACAAATAAAGTCTCGATGCATGGCATGGTTCGCATAAATGGGTTGACTGGAGTCTAACCCTCGACCTCCCAACCAACAATCCAACGACTTACCACTATACTACACCATATGACTTAATAGTCATATGGTGAATCTTACATTTAAGCTTGAGTGTTGAATAAATAGACAAAAAAGGGGGACCAAGGGCTAAGCCCTAGCCCGTGGTTTTTGTTTTTTTCCATATAACCAATGCTAGGAATCATGGATGGGTTACAACTTTCTACCAAAAATATCAATGGTCCATTCCATATATATATATATATATATATATATATATATATACCACGGTTACATAAAACATTAAACACAGAGAGGTTTGTGGGGGTTGACCCCGTGACCTCCTCCCACACACAACGCCTTAACCACTATGCCCACGGTGCCACCTTTGATAGATATTCTACAGAGGCTGGGTTTAAGTTGATGTCGTCGGTTGGCATGAGATTCAGACCATGGGCGGGTCCATGTATTATTTAAGAAGAACACAAATCCTAAGGTGGACACAGATCCTGAGGCAGGAAAAGAGTATGATAAGGTACAATATGGATTGCATCAAAGCATGTGCGAGAGAAGTTTAGTTTTTGGTGTTATCTAGATTTTGATGCTATGGAGTACCATGTCAAAACATAAACATGTTTATACTCATGTTTCTCATTTTCTTGAGAGGAGCACGATGGTGATGTTGTTTTTTGCTAAGATGTTTCCTATGAAAGTTTTAGTCCAGATTTCCATTTATGAGCACCATAGTGCATCGTTTTGCGTGTAAAGAGGGTGAAATTGAGCCAGATCAAAATATGGTCAATATTATACTCATTTTTCTCAAAATTTTGAGAGGAATTAAATGGTAAACTATATTTCTAAGTTTGATCAATGGAATTAAAGAGTGACTTCAAATTTGGCTTCGTAAGTCCATTTTGTATTGTAATTTTTGACATTTGAGATTATGAAAAGCAGTCTCATTGTTTAAAGAGGACTCATAGATGTAGCCTAGGAGAAGTGAACTCCATCATCAAATCTTGTATTTTGAGTTCTTTTATTTTTTTGTGTGTCATCTCATTATTCTTCAAGTTATTCATAATTTTATAAGGCTTTGGATAATAAGCACAATGACATTTGTTCTGCAAATCACCTCAATACAATTACAATATTTATTAATAAGGTTAGATGCTAATATGGATTTTTAAAGATCAAGTTCGTATCTAAGGATTTTCCGATCAGTCAAATATAAATTATGGATTCACAAAGAATGAAAATACACAACTGGGTGATTTTTGAATGAGAAGTATGAAATACGAGGAATTATGAAAAGTGATCAGTTCGCTTTTACTTACTATGATGGACTCTCTCTCTCGTTATTTGCTTGCTGAGGTGGATTTTGTAATATCCTTCTCTAGAATTTTGTGATCGGTTGCAACTACCTCTTCTTGATCCGCTTCTGTTATTTTAGTTAAGACATTCTTGATCCAATTTTCAATATAATCTCTCATTGGTGCAACAATTATTTCTTGCCTTAATTTTATGTCAAATAACAAATTTTCCATATTTCTGAAGTTCATTGAAATTTGGTTTAGTGTATCCTCAATGTATTCATTTTTGTTTACATAACTAACCAACCAACTTTCCACTTCTAATTTTGAGTACTTGGTCAAACTATTAAATCTCTCAACTAATGCAGTCTTCAATATGACAATTTTTTCTTCAAATTGCTCTTTTGATATAAGAATGGAATTTAATATTAACTTTGGGTCTTCAACTTCTCCAATTGTTCTAGCTAAGTTCAATTTGTAGTGTCACAATCGACCAATATTTATTTTAGACACTTTATTACTTTTATCTAACTTGCTTTAAGTTTCTTTATGCGGATTATAGAAGGAAAGTCCTCTTCTTTTCTTCTGAAATCACTGGTACTTGAAAATTTTATAAAAAAGGTGGAAACAACCCCTTTATAGAAATCCTCATCATTTTCCATATCATCTTGAAGGTATTGTCTCAAATTTGTCGTTCTTGATCCCAAGGAAACAAAACTATTTCCATTTCCCATGTCTTGAGTACAAGAGACATTCTTTTCTTGATGTTTTCTCCAACATACCTTCTAACAACAATGAGTAGAGTTGATGTTCCTCTTATTCTAGAGCTGGATGTTAGTGTTCCATCAAGACTCTTCCAAGGTTGCATTGCAACAATTGGAATGACAAATACAAGTGGGGACATCAAAACAATCTCTAATTCTTTAATTCTTTCTTTTAGGGTGGAATTTTCATTTTCCATTTCTCCAACTAACATTTTTAAGGATTCATCCATAACTTCATTAATATGTACAATTTTAGATGGTGGAACTCCATTGAGATCGAATTCCGATCTTGATTTTCCTTAAACCTTTTTATTTTTTGAATGAACTTTTTCGATAACCAATTTCTTTGAACTTTTCTCATACAAGGCACTGTGCAAAGTCAATGATTCCTCTTCAAATTGAATTGGATCCTCTATTGCCAACTCTACTACGACTTCTCTGCTCTTCTAAATCCTTTGTTCTTCATAAAAAAAATTCAATCTCTTCAATATTCACATCCAAGTCCATATCTTCAAGAACAATTTCTTCTTCAGGTATGGCCTCACTTCCACCTTCCTATTTTGTTTGTATTTTCCTTTTGCTAGTCACTGAGAGATTGTGGAGTCTTTCTAGACTTCCCTTAGGAGGATTTTGATCACCTCCATCATCAGAATTGTATATCGAATATTTTCTTTGTTCCTGAGCAATAAACTGATATTTTTGATTTGGTAAGTCCCTTTTCTAAGAAGTGTTCGAATACCATTTACTCCTTTCATTCACACATTTCCCCCATTGTCTATATTGATCAGTGGTGCTAATAAGAATTTCAATTCATCTTGTTTTTTCTCAATAGAAAGTACTTGATGGTTCTATCTATCACCCTCTTCTTCTCTGAATAAGAATGTACTAGAAAATGAGGTATTGTAGACCACATATGTCACGTGTTTCATAAACTATTGGTTAGGGTCAAACCCTTTGATTTCATCTGCTATATTTAATTTAAATTGATCAAATCAGACTGAAAATTCATCGATATTTGCAGTGTTTTTCAACATTATCTCTCCAATTTTCCATGGCAAAGGAATACATTTCTTTTTTCTCCTTTCATGAAATAAATGGGCCTAAAATCTATATTGCTTGCATACTTCCAAAAAAAACATCCTATCTAAAACATAATATGGTATATATGAGGCCTTTTCTTAGGAACAATAAATTCTGATAATAGTGAAATGCTTCAGTGCTTCAAAGCTCCATCTCTTGTCCAAGAATGTTGCTACTTCTAAAGAAAATATTGGTTTTTTTGGTCCATAAGTAAGTCTTTTGAAAGAGGAAATAAATGAATTATATACTTCATAAAAATGATACATAGACTTATGATTCCATAAGGCATGGTACCACATCTGAACTGGGTCAATTTTACAATTGAGTTGTTTATCCAAGTGAAAACTTTTGAAAATGTGACAATAAACAATGGCGAATATTAGATATGAGGACATGTATGATTCTTATTTTTTTCTAAAGTTTGAAAAGAAAGACAATTCATTGGATATAATATTTTCCCAATAAAAAAAACTTTCTCATGAATTGAAAAATGCAAGATATATAGAGCCAGTCGGGCAATAACAACTGTAGATTCTTGTCTGACTACTTTGGAAAATAGCCATGAAATTTCTAGATAAGGGGATTTTCAATGAACTAACCTGTATATTTGATAGGTATTATGGGACCATTGCAATGTCTTCAAGATATTCGTGTAGGAGCTCCAATCCACCATTTTGTGCCTTTAGAAAATCCTTAGCTTCATCCCCTTTGAAAGTCATTGTCGCCCCTAGGAGTCTAAGGATTCATTTGAATACCAAAGGAGATAGAGAAATAGGGGTCCCTCCTTGTAGCTAAATTATTCTATGATTTTTATCGAATTTATCGATACACCACGAAATTAATTCTTTAGAATCACAAACCTTTGAAACACAACCTGCCAAAGAAATTCTAGATGTCCAAATGTGGTTTGAACTGCTCTCTAAAGGAGATAATGAGGAGTAATAACTATATGCTCTTAACCACTGAAACCTTTGATCTTCTCATCCAAATGAGTTGATGGTATCTCCGCAGAAGTGTTCCTTTATTATGGTTGTCATGATTATTGAATTTGGCATATTAATGTACAATTTTGTTTCCAATGTTATTACCAAAGTAAATATTTTTATCATAATATTCTATGGGACTCGTGATTCAAGGGTCCTTAATATGAATTAAATTTAGAATTGATAAAGGATTTTCTCTAGAAGATATCCATTAATAACGAGCTTTAAAAACTTATCCTATTTGTTATTTCCATGATATTTCCATTAAATGTGCATTGGGGAGAGTGACAAAATAGGATGTGGATTATCACGGAAGAGAATCTTGATGGCAGGATATGAGCACTACGGGGAATAAGAATCATGAGTATGTGGAGAAATAATTAAATTATCACGGACCTGCGAAACCGCTGTGAGATGTCAAGAAATTGACTAATTATGAGAATGAATTGGTCGGAGAGAGGGGGGGATGTATTTAAGAACCATGGAATTAACACAACCCATTGTGAAGCTTAAAATCAACTAAGTGTTGAGACATCGTAGAGCTAATGAAGTATGGTGGGTCGGTGGGTATGGTGGAGAAGGATGATAATGTCCCACCGAGCATGATGAATGTTGAGAAATTGACTAAGTATGAAAAATTAGTTGGATGGAGGGGTCGTGGTGATAGATAAGTGAATTGGGAAGATTCCTTAGACTTGCGGTGGAATATTTGGAATTTTTTTCTCTGTATGGGTATAAAATGGAGGCAGTAGAACACAATGTGTATTTTGAGGGCCATATAATTTTGTACCAAAGAAAATATTTATTTTGAACCCCCACGACAATCATGAAAATTCCTAAGTATGGAAAAGGAATTTACAAGAGAGATTTTAAAAAATGCTTAACACATTTGAGGATCAACAATACAACTAGCATTTTTTAGCATTGGGTATGGGTTTCGAGGCATGGACATGGCCAAGGGAGGAAACATGAATGTTAGGCCCTAAAGGAAGCTTCTATCCATCTATGGCAAAGAAGGATGCCTCAAGCAACCACACATGGCCTCTTAAGGGTATCATTGGCCTATTATTGTGGATGTCAATGCCACTAGGTGATTTTGAGTAGTAGCTATGTAACCTAGGGCCCTGGAAACAATTTAGGGAAGAAGGTCATGCCTTAGGTCTTAAAGAATTATTTGAAGAATCCATAGCCATGAACAACTCCTCAAATCAATGCACGTTACCTTTTGAGGGTATCATTGGCCTCTAATAAATATGTTAGTGCCATCACAAGTTTTTGATCATTAGGTATGGATCTCAACGTCTTGATATGGTTGATGGGGGAAACCCAAGCCTAAGTTGAAGTAATCCTCTATCCCAAAATCCATCAACTATTTGAACCCTACCTCTACATGTATCCCTATCTACCCTTGGGTCACCAATGCCCTATTCCATTAGGCCCTTACCTCTACCTTGACCACCTTCACTCCAAGGCCATAACCCTCCCTAGGACCTCATCACCTATACCCTTGGACCGTATTCCTTCCCTGTCCCATTTTCCGTAAGGACCTATTCCCAGCCCTAGGCACCTTCACAACCCTAGGCACCTTCACATCAATTACCCCTATGTTTGGCACCACTTCACCCTCTACCCCACATTCCCTCATCCTATAACTTTGTCCCCTAGCCCTTCATATGTAACCTTTTCCCCAAATACAACCCTTGGCACCTAATGCCCTAGATCCTATCCCTTCTTAGATGCTTCACTAATGGATCCCAATTCTCCTTTACCTATTCCACGTAGTCCCCACCACCCTCATTGAAACCCCCTCTTTTGTTGGGTCCTTTCCTACTAAAAATACCTTGGAAATCATCGCTTGGACCTTATCTCCATATGTACTTTCCCCCCCACCTCTACTTGACACCTAAACACCTTTAGCCTTGGGTTTCCTACCCCCTACACTCATGAGACCCTAGAACCTAAGAACTAGGGCCCAACGACCCACACTTTGTCCCTAGGACCAAAGAATCTAACACCCCTTGGTTCATCCACACATGGGCCCCTACCTATACATTTAGGAAATTCCCCCCCTAACCCCTCAAGCCCCTTAGACACTGGGCCTAAGATTTTTCTCCTATCCCTCTCCACCCCTAGACTCCAAAATCCTTCTGATGAGTCCTTTGCATCATTGGCTCCCAACCTATACCTTTATCCAACTTCCCCATTGGGCCCCTATTTTCATCCAACCCTTATCTCACTCTACCACTCCATCCCCACCTCTACTCGGACCCTAGCCTCATCTACCCTTGCCCCCCTAACTTTGATTGACTCCCCCACTTATTTCCTCTCCCCATCCACCTTCCTTCTCTCCTTACCTCCTCTCCCAACCCCTTCGACCCCTCAATACCCTCGACCCCTGATCTCCACCCTCCCTTATCCAACCACATTCCCCCTTACCCTCTGCCCCACCCTTTCCACCTCTCCACCTTCCCCTTCACCCTTCCTNATCTTTCATGCCCACCACTACCCCTTAACCATTTACCCTTCACCTCTTCTCACCTCCTTCCCTTTTTCCCCTCTCACCCTAACCCCTCATTCCCACTTCTCCTTGTCTCACCTATATCCCTCTCTTATCCACCCTCACTCTTTTCCTCCCATGCCCATCCACCTTCCCTCTCTTATCACTGCCTCTCCAAACTCTTCAATGGATTCTCCCTACTTTCCCTACCATGGATTCTCCCTCCTTTCCCACAACTGATTCTTCCTCCTTTCCCTACAATGGATTCTCCCTCCTTTCCCTACCAATGGATTCTCCCTCCTTTCCCACAACTCCCCCTACCCTACCATTAGCCTTTTTACTGTTCTCACGTCCCTATCCCATGACATTCTCCCTTTCCATATAGTCCTACCTCACCTCCTCTCTTCCTCCCCCTTCGTATTTCCATCCCCTCTCCCTTGGATCCTCCCTCCTATCTTTCATGACCACCACTCCCCCTTCCTAACCCATCCACCCTTCACCTCTTCTCACCTCCTCCCCTTTTTCCCCTCTATTTCCACCCCATCATTCCTACCTCCCCTAATCTCACCTGCATACATCTCTTCTTTGGCTCTCCATGACCTCCTCTCCTCCTTCCCCTCAATCCTACATCACCCTCCCCCATGGATCCTTACTCCTTTGTTTCATTCCCATCACTCCATCCTTAGCCTCTTCTCACTCCCCCTTTTACCCTATAACCTCATCCCCTCATGCCCCATCACATGCCCCATTCCCCTTTATCCCATCCAACCCCTATTCCTCTCTACCCTTTAATCCTTTCATCTTCTTAGAAACTATCCCTATCTATCATTAGGCCCCTACATCTACTTGAATACTAACCCCCTCTATTCTTAGGCCCCTTCCTCCACTTGTACACTAGACCCCCACCTATACCTAACCCCTAACCCCTTCTACACCAGGGCCCTAAGCTCCCAATTCCCATACCTCTTCCCTAGGAACCCACACCCCCTACACTTTCATCATGGTACCCTAGTAACTGCCTCATTCCTCAAACCATATTTGCTCCCAACCCCCCATGCCCTAGATTCCCCTAATCCCCTCCACACCTAATCCCCCTTATCTATCCCTAATGTCTAAAGACCTTGATTAAAGGCATGCAACACAATAATTTTTGACCCATTGTGTTAAGAGTGCACACACACTCTATAACGTATGCACATTATAATGTGCATGCATTCTAGAGCATGTGCATGCTTCCATGAGATAAAAATACAAGAAGCACACAATGCCCCACATCATTCACTAAAACAAAATATCATGTATATATGTTACTCGACATTTCTTGTACAAAACTGCAATAACATATAAATTTTATGTTTTTTTTGTAATTGGAAGACAATTGTTTTTGTGTGTGTGTGTAATTGGAAGGCTATTTTTGTCTATTTTTTTGCAATTAGGAGGATTTTTTTTTTCTTTTGTAATTGGAAGGCAATGTTTTGTCTTTTCTTGTTGATAATCCCTGTAATGTGGGGAACTAATGCAATTGATCAAGAAAGTCTTCTAGGAAAGAGAAACCCACTGTAAAGGTCATTGAAGGAAGAGAAAAGGCAAGGATATGTATGGAAAAATGGATTCTTTCAAAAGATGCCATTCCAGATTCCCACACAATATACTCCCTTTCTATTTCTCCTCCATAACCAAAAGAAAAACATAGGATTTTAATAGAGTCCAATCCAATTTTGACCTCTAGTGAACCTCCAATGATTGTTTCATCAAGGAAAGTTGTTGTAGATGAGTAGACGATGATGGATTTGCTTCAAGCTAATGATACTATGGATGAAATTAGAGAGGCAACTGGTGCACGACCTTCTAGTGAAGAACATCCTATTGTGCAACCTCTTTTTTGAGAGTTAGACATTAAGAAAAATACACATAATCATGTCCACTCTCCTCCCAAAATTGACCCACAAGTTTAATATAGTTACCAATTTAATGATAACCCCCCATAGTTCTCATTTTTTAGAGGTCACATTTAATAGCTAATTTTACCCCCATTTCGGAAAGTGGTGCTACTGATAGCACATTTTTTTTTTTTTGGGGGGGGGGGATTAAAATTACCATCTTTTGCAACCATGGCCTTAAGTTGTGATATTGTCGAAAAAAACCTTCCAATCGACCCCTGAATTGAAAAATGGTGATAACAACAAAGCCATTTTTACGCCGAAAGGCGTATACCTATTGACAATGGGTAGATTTAATAGGGGTTTAGTGCTTAATAAGTTTTCTATGGACATGATTAAATATGGCTGGAATATTCTTAGTAGTCACACAAAATAAATGGCTGTGATTTCAATCATTAACTTCCTAGCTATTATAAAGACATCCGTTTATGTGTTTACTTTTTTACATTTACCTAATCATATTTAAAAATTACTTTGATAGCTAACTGATTGCCACCTAAGTGATTAACAAAAATTAAAATATTAACCCCAGATAAATGAAGCTCAACAATTTATTTGTTAATCAATAATAAAATTTAATATATTCTTTTAAGGATTCTTTTCATCTTATCAGCCTTTCGGCGTTGATCAGCCACAATTATGTGGCTGTGCTAGTTTTATTTTCAAGGTTAAAACTACATCTTCCTTGAAACGTTCAAAATTGAAAACCATTATTGTTATAGCCAAAACCTCAAAATCAACCCCTAAATTGAAAAGTTGTGCTCCTAGTATCAAACCCCATGTTTTTAGGGATAAAATTGCAACGTTTTTGAAACTATGGCCTTTGCAACAAGTATGCTTGGAGACAAATTCTTAAGACAAACCCCTGAAGATATATGAGTAGCACCCTCATTTGTTTTGGGATTAAAATTTGAATGTTTTAAAATCCATGTCCAAAAAGCCTAATATCATTGAAAAAAATAAAAAAAAAAAGAAAAAGATTAAAAATGAAAAGGTAAAACACACAAAAAAGGGAATAACCCTAAATGAGAAAAAAAACAAATTTTTAAACAAAAATTAAAAAAATTACAATATGGAAAAAAATCAAAGGGAATAATCCTAGATGAGAAAAAAAACAAATTTTTAAACAAAAATAAAAAAATTACAATATGGAAAAAAATCAAAGTATGAACAAATTAAAATTATAAAAAAAATCATTTACTCAAACTAAAAAAAAATGAAAAAATACATTAAAAATAGTTATAAAAAAAGAGATATACAATGTTTTTAATAAACAGAAAAAAAACAATTTAAAAAAAAAATTGTTAAACGAACACACACATACACAAACAATTAAAAATATTTAATTATTTTTTTTTTAAAATAATTTAAAATAAAAATTAAAAAGATAACAATTAAAAAAGAATTAAATTTAAAATAAAAAATTTAAAAACATAAATTTAAAATAAAATACAAAAAAACAAATGAATTAGCCAATATGGGTGAGGGGGAAATTCCCATAATCACCCCTCCCCCACACATGCTCACTAATACACCCTCCCTCCTGCCGCTCAAAGGAGGGATTTCCCCCTCCTTTGAGTGACAAGAGGGGGGACACCCACAACCCCGATGGCCACATCCAAAGAAGTGGCAACTTTGGATGTTGACACGAGAGATGAGGGCACCCCCCTCCCACCGCTCAAAGGAGCAGCTAGGGCCACATCGAAAGTAATGATGAATTTGGATTGGACATAGGGGGTGGGGGAAACACCCTCTCCCACCACTCCTTTGAGCGACGGGAAGCGAGGGTAGATTGGCTTTTTTAGTATTCATATATTTTTCAATCTAATATTTTTCTAAAATTGTTTTTTTAATGTTTATTTAAAAAATAATGTTGATTGTTCTTTTTTTTTAATTATTTCTAATATTTTTTTAGTAAATGACACACACACCCCCCACACACATTCCTTTTATCTTTTCTTTTAAAAATTGGTATTTTTATTATTATTTTACAATTTGTTTTGCAATAGTAGTAGACTTCTAGGCCATGGTTCTTAAATGTTTCATTTTTTAGGCTGAAAAAAAGAGGGTGCTACTGATAGAACCTCTTTTTTATTCGATGGTTGGTTTTAAAATTTTGGTTCCAAATGTATTAGTTGTCAAGTCCAAGATTTCAAAATACTTGAATTTTTTTCCCTAAAAAAGTGGGGGTGCTACTGGAAGAACCACTTTTTTATTCATGGGTTGATTTTAAGGTTTTGGTTGCAATGGTACTGCTTGTCAAGTCCTAAGGTTTTAAAGAGTTGTAGTTTTAACCTTAACCTTACGATTCAAGGGTTGCTTTTACGATTGTGTATTTTTAACCTTAACATTATGATCCAAGGGTTTCTTTTAAGGTTTTTGTCAATGACATTATGATGTTGTTAAGGACATGGTTGTGAAATGTGGTAATTTAACCTTGAAACAAAATGTGCTACCAACAACACTTTTCGAAATGGGGCTTGATTCTGGTGTTTTTGACCCAAAAATATGGGTTTTTAGGGCTAGAGTTCTCATTTTGAGATCAAATTTCTCGTTAAGTCTATATATTTATTGTTATTGAAAGGGAAAGAAATCCTACATTTGTAACTCCACATTACAAAGGTCAAGAGTGACAAAATACAACTCCATTGTTTGTACCTAGATTGAGCAATGTGCATTGAAGAAATCATAAATGCATTCACATGGATGAAAGTAGTCTAATATCACTTGAAATTAAGTTACCTAACTAAACTATTTGTTATCAATCATGCAAAATTATTAAAGAATATTTTCAACCAAAATCTAAAGCAGCTAAATGTCAATTATTTCTGTCTTTGGTAAAATCTAGGAGTTTGATTGTTCGTAGGAGAATTTTAGGCATCAAAATTGTTAAAAGTTCAGAAACAAGTAATCATATTGTTAGAATCCTTGTGGAAGCATTTCATAAAATTGGTAAGAAAACTTGTTGTTAAGACCGTAATGTATCCTAACATGTATTGTCACAATCAAGAAAACATTGGTTGYTCAAACAAACATCTCATATTATTAAGTGTAATATTTAATATTCATATATTTTAGTATTCATATATTTTTTAATTTAATATTTTTCTAAAATTGTTTTTTTAATGTTTATTTTTCTAAAATTGTTTTTTTAATGTTTATGAAAGTAGTCTAATATCACTTGAAATTAAGTTACCTAACTAAACTATTTGTTATCAATCATGCAAAATTATTAAAGAATATTTTCAACCAAAATCTAAAGCAGCTAAATGTCAATTATTTCTGTCTTTGGTAAAATCTAGGAGTTTGATTGTTCGTAGGAGAATTTTAGGCATCAAAATTGTTAAAAGTTCAGAAACAAGTAATCATATTGTTAGAATCCTTGTGGAAGCATTTCATAAAATTGGTAAGAAAACTTGTTGTTAAGACCGTAATGTATCCTAACATGTATTGTCACAATCAAGAAAACATTGGTTGCTCAAACAAACATCTCATATTATTAAGTGTAATATGAAAACCTTTCGAAAGTATTATATTATACAAGATAGCCTCAACATATCTGGGAAAGTGGATTTGTGGGCCTTCACTAGTAGACTACCTCAGTTTAATATGAAGTTAATTAGAGTAGTTAAGAGACTAGTACAATACTTTTGGCATGAGAACACTAGGCATTCTTCTAACCAAAATGATGTATTGAAATTGAGAAGGGGTTTTAGGGATCGTGAACCCCACATTAAAAGTTGTATTAACATGACATAGATAGAATTGTATGAAATATTTATGAATAAGCATAGTGCACTTAGCTTGGGCCAAATATCTTTCAAGAAATACAAGCCTTGGTAAGTTTGAATAAACACAATATATAACAAACATTGTTATAGATACCACATTGAATACGGTTTTTATTATGACACATATGTATATTTTTCGTGTATTGTATAACAAACCTTGTGAAAGAATGCTTAAGTATACTATCGCCAACATCATCTAGATATTTTATTTATAGCATCACTTGTACAAGTCCAAAGGGTTGTTCATATTATAAAAAATATTTCTTTGATGGGATATGCCTCAGGTGCAATGGAATGACATTATTGAGTAAGTTCATGCATGTGAGAAATGAGTATGAATTAGAGAGGAAGGATGTTAATATGAAAAGCATCAAATATGTCATGTATGATATTGTGGGAGGGCATTGAATAAAAACGATACAATTGGTGACTTCCCAGGTTAGTAATGAGTACTTAAATGGTATATTTTCTTTCAGATTTCACTTTAAAATGTGTCATGGGAAATTATTGTAACATTGAACTTATATATGTCTTTATCATTGTTCCACTAGGTATGAGTCTGTGACTTCATTAAGGATTTCTTCGAAAAGAACCAATAATATGTTCAACATGTCTATGTGTCTTGATGGTAGGATGAACATTTTAGAATATGCAAAGATACATTTTCCATTGATAATATATTATCATTGGTTGATTTTGTGGAGAACTACACCCTTCAACTAAAAAATGTGATTCAAAGCTAATATTATCACTCATAATAGGTCATCCTAATGGTCCATATTAGATACATGTATGGGCCAAATAGTATAAAATACAAAAGAGTTATATTGAAGGAGTATCACTTCTACATAAGTGATGATAGGTTCCATGAATTAGATTATGTACAACATATATTTTAGTTATCCTACAATCACTTGAATGGTAATAATATACATATGGATTAACATTGGATTTTGTTAGATGATTGTGTGGGCCAATTCAAACATGCATGTGTATTTCAATGGTTATATATGTTGCAAAACAATTACAAGACACCACATATTTGAAATTACTTTCAGACTAGGAATAGGAAAGGAGAGCATGATGGAGCAGGCATGTGCATCAAAACTATGTTACGCAGACAAGGAATGAGTTCATAAGTAATTCCCTCATTCAAAATGCAAAATGTATTGCTGAATTGTATTCTTCGGTAATTGCAAAGGGGAAAATAAGGAGAGAATTCCAATGAACATGGAAAGGACACATGAATAGTATTTTTGGAAGGTGGTCGATGTAGATCAATCACATATATAAGAAGGCAAAACAAATCTAGGGAACTCTTGGATTCCATTCAGTTCAAAAGTCATATAATGCTATAGTTGAAAAATGGATGATAAAAATTTCTTCCTTCTCTAGTCCATGTAGTAGATTTGAATGGAATGATTGTGAATCCACATATTAGGTTGATAGATGGGATTGTGTATCACTCCCCATTGGTCAATGTATAATGGTTGAACTATCCCATTTGGAGGAGGTGTTGGAAAGTTAGTTGTCATTGATGTCAACCCTAGAAGAAGTCCAAGAGATGAGTATATTTGAATGTCTCCAAAGTGGTCCCCTTATGGAATAGCTCTAATCATGGCCCTCATGGGAATATGCTTTGAAGAAGTCTATAAAAATCCCTATAAATATGGTTAAGTGGTTAACAAGCCCCAAAGGTGTGGTCACGGAGCTGGGAGTTGTTTGAAGAAACAAATGTGAAGGAAAATATAAATGCATGCACAACCCTCATAGATGGATATTCCTCATCACGTCGTTTCCAACGGTCGGTGGTATGCCATGTGTTTCCTCACGGTTGAGGAGATATGCCCTCTTGAGGATGGAATATCCAAAGTATGGTTAATAAGCCCTAAACAATTGTAACAAGAAGTGACAAGTCGACCCAAAATTAATTAAAAGAAGAAAAGTAGTTGCAAACAAGAAGTTACAAGTCATCCCCATTGAAATGAATACTAAAATACATGTTAAGGGTATTGTTGGTAAAGTCGTCCCCAATGGAATAATCATTAAAAATTATTTTGAATTTATTTGGGTCAGGTTGGCCCTAAAAAGAGGGTGTCCGATCTAGTATAAATGATGCAGCTAGGAGTTCATTTGTCGCATCAACTCAAGTGATTTTTATATAAGGTAACCAAGGATATTTGAGACGAATTTCAGAGGGAAGATGAAGGGAAGAATGGATAAATTCCAAGGGAGGATGAAGTCTTGTGATGAGTTGTTCTAAGGTAAGTTATTTAAATGTCATCTTAATATTTTTGCTATAATTCTTTTTTTATAGAATGATTCAGATGGAAAATCTTGGAGGCTATTGAGAAGGAATATCAAAGTACTTATGGAAAAAATTTCAGCTTCTGCCTCATTGTAGTTTTGTAGATACACTCTGTGGAAGATAGGGTTTTTGACTAGTCTTGAAACTAATCTCAAACAAGTGTTCTGAGAAAACAAATCATAAATTATTCATATAGGATCCAAATTATATGAGACGATTGAATTGGAAATCATACCATCCATAGAATGTTGTGTATTATTTTCAGAACCAAATATCAAATATATAGTGTGCGACATTCTCTACAAGTTTTCTCTCCATAATAGTCCATAATTCAACAAGCTATACCATTTTCGCTATAACTCCTTTTCAGGGATGATTCAAGGAGTGAAACTTGGAGAAATTTCAGAGAATACATTGAAGCATATTGGGTACCCATTTCAGACATTTATTCATTATAGGTACAAATTTATTCTTGTTTAAATTTAGGGTTTGCAACTAATCGAAAAACTAGTCCTGTGAGACTGAGGTAAAGTTTGATGAAAATGATATTCGCTTGTTTCTAAAGTTGAGGAACGTCTGTAGGTATTTGATCACATAGACCATGTTTCTACATGAATAAAGGTATGATTTATATTTTTTCTAGTTTGATGGTTATTTTATATGCTTAAGGAATATCTTGGATGGTTTGGCACATGCTTAAGGCATTCTTTTGGCATATGGTTTGAGGAGAATCTTGTATATTGGGCACATAGTTTGAGATGTACTTTAGTATATGTTTACATGTTTGAGGCACATATTGGTACATGGTTGATGGATGTTATGGTACATATATTAGTACATGTTTGATGGATTTTATGTTATATGTTTTGGTACATGGTTGAAGGATGTTATGGCACACATATCTTAGAACATGATCGGTGATCTTGGTATATGATTTATGCGAGTGGGTCTCATCTTAGTTGATGATGAGTTATCAGTATCAATATTAGTGGCAGTGAAAGATCTTGATGATGATGATGAAGTATTTATATCAGTGACAGAGAGAGTGATAGTGACAGTGACAGTGACATAGACAGTGACAGGTCTTGATGATGAGGTATCAATATCAGTGATAGGTTGATTATCAATGACATATTGATTATCAGTGGCAGGTTAATTATCAGTGACATTGATAGTGGTAGTGACAGGTTGATTCTACACTTATATTTCAGGTTGGAAGGATGAGGAAATGAAATGGGGTTATAGCCTCCTTCTGGTTGGAGTCAGAGAACACAGGGAGTCGTATCTTCCTTCAGCTTGGAGCCTATAAATAAGGGGGTCGTAGCCTCCTTCTGGTTGGAGCCAGAGAACACAAGGAGTTGGAGCCGATAAATCAGAGGGTCATAGCATCCTTCCAGTTTGATATGGAGAATTCATGGAGTTGTACCTTCCTTCTGGTTGGATCCTATGAATTATGGGGTTGGATCCTCCTTCCATTTGGTGTTGGATAATTTGGAAGTTGTTGCTTCCTATGAAAGTAATCTTTTCATATATAAGAAAGCATTCTGTGGTTTTCTTCCATTTGGGTTTCCACACAAAACTCTTATGTACTATGTGTATATGATTATGATTTGATGCATTGTTTATGTTTATATGTTTATGATATATTGAATGCAATCATAAGTGATAATTGATTGATAAACTTGATGATTACATGTTCTAATTAAAAGTGGTAAACTTGATGGTCACAATTGTACGATTGCAACATTGAGAAATAGGTTTCATACCTAACGTAGTTCTCCTACTAAAAATATAACTATTTACTGCTTAAAACATGAACAAACTAAGTGCTCAATGCCGATTCAACCCCCCCTCTCAGTATTGGTGAATATTCCAATAATTGGTATCAGAGCGTGTTCCTTCAGAATTAGTTTAACCATTGGAAGGTAGATAATGGAACGCCAATATTTGATGGTCAAAATGGTCAGAGCTATAAGTTATGGAGAAATATAATGAAATCATTTCTAGGATCATAGGGGTATGATGTTGATATTGGGTTGTGATCACAACTGTTGTGCTGGTTTTGTCACATGGGTGAGCAAAAAACACAACACTTACCTGCTTAGTTAAGTCAATTAAACAAGCCAAAGGTTTTTGAGTTGATTATATAACCAAATACACTTGAAACAAGGAAATAAAACTAAAAACAAGAAAACATAAATGTTAGAGAAGCTTGCAAGAACTAGAACCATGAAAATAAAAAAATTACCATCATATAGCTACCAATGGATCAATATATTGATAGGATAACACCGTAGAGAAAGGCATGGACTTATGAATCCCCTCTTCCTCCTTGGGAGGGATATTGAGTTCCCTAATAGAGAGCTCTTCTCTTCATGCAATGGAAAGTGACAATGATGAAGAAATACAATTCCAATCCTCTCAAGAGGTGAGTGGAATGGCCCTTGCTATAGTGCTTGAATGATTCCAAGAGAAAAGAGGATTCTCCAAGAAGAATTATTGCAGCATAACAATACCTTGAAGTCCCTATTTTTCTAGAACACCCATGGCACATATTTATAGTGTCCATTCATGGAAAGATACAACTGGTTCATAGTGTGAACAAGGGGACTTTTAGGGAATTTCCTAGCCCTTGACCAACCTCCAAGCTATATTTTGCTCAGATCTGAGTGTCAAATTGTGTTGGGGGTTGGACTAGAAGTGGTTGAGAGGCTGACAAGATTCATAAATGTGTCATTCATGAGAAGTGCGTGACTTTTCTCACAGACAATCGTGCATCTTGTGCATAGTGCACGTTGAGGGCTGTGTTAGCCTGCGCATTCTACACACTTTAATTTTTGAACCAAGTGTATAGTTTTGTGCCTTTTTGATGGATTTTGATGTTCTAGGTGTACTGATTATTGTTGGAATTGATGTCTTTCTTCAACCATTGTGTGCAATGTTACGGAAGATTTTTCAATGATAATAGATGCCCCCTTATGTGTGAGGTTAGGAGCATATGTATATCCTAAACACATCGATGTTTATTTTGCTAAGAGTGCCATGGTAAGGAAGAGTGAAGAGAGAAACTGCAAGAGTGATCCGTCGGAGGGAGAGGGAAAAAGATGGGAACATGTTGGCCCTGACCAAGTTTTGAGGAACACTTGGTCATATTTGACCGCTTTTGGGACTTCGACAACTTGTCAAAGATGGAGTGCAATGCGAAGAGGAAATCGTGGAAGCTAGACCCCTTTTTGGGTCCTTTTTGGGTTTTTGGGATAATGTAATGGGATAGGGATGTCGTCCTATGGGTTTACCCACGCTTAGGCCCACCGTTGTATGTATAAATAGATGTATAGGAAAAGTAAGTGAAGGGGGGGAGAAGAATAGTATAGTGTGATCTATGTGATCGAAGAGTTGTGAGTTGTGCTAAGTGTTGGTAATGATTGTAAATGCTTTGTGCATAATGCAAGAGACTAAGTGCAGGATATTGTAGAAGGCTCTGTGCTTTTAGCACAAGGAAGAAGGATCTAGCTAGCTGCGTAGATCTTTTGTCCTATGCAAAGAGGGATTTGCATGGATCTGTGTTGTAACCTGATTAATTGAAGCTAATAAAGAAGAAGACTTTGTGGATGTATCCCTAGGGTGGGGATGAACCACGGTAAATCTATGTGTTGTGCTATGTGACACGACCTGATGTGTTTGTCTCTTCCTTTCCTAAGTGCTTTGGTGTGTTTATATAGATCTATTTATGCTTTGTGCTTCTAAGATATGAATGAATGCTAGATCTAGTATGTAATATGCTTAGTGCTTGATCTTCCGAATCTAATCTATCTTGTTGTGGCTAAGTGTTGAATTATCTTAGATCGAAGTACATACTGCGATGCTTTGTGCTATCTGTGAAGTATCATAAGGGTTGAATATTGATGAATAATCTATGCTAGGTGATTGCTAAGTGTTATAATCACAGATCTGTGTCCCAACTAAGGTTGCAGACACCTAAGTCTTGCAACCACCCCTGCCTCTACCTCGGGTGAGACTTCATTTGCTTTGCAGGTGTTGCCGAAAGGGCCAGTAGTTAGGGTTTTGTTGGTGCACTATTGTAGCATTGAACCCTGGGTCTACCCCTGTGCCAATAGAACGAAACCTTTCTCTAGGAAGAAAAAAGAAAATCTGTATACAAACTAGGAGGGCATGCCCCATGCGCATGTCATGAAACCAAAATGTGGGTCTGCAACTGAATATGTATGATTATGTAGATAGCTGGGGTGCCCTCGGGGGAGGTTTATAATGAAAGATGATAGTTCTAATTGGTGAACTGGTTCTGAAGTGAGTAATGGATGACTGTAAGAGTTGTCGATAACTTGTAGGCATTGATGGGCTATCAACTTCAAAGGTCTTCGGCTGGTATGAAACAACTGTAATGGTCACATAGTCAGACTCACCTTAACATGAAATTTTGATGAATTTGAATGTTATGGGGGTCAATGAAATCAGAAAGGGATGATGACTCTCTCTATTCGGTTCGAGACTCCTCATTGAAAATGTAATGGGAGTCAAGATATTGATGCCCTTCTGGAAACTGTGTTGATGTCGGCGAGAAGGGAGACATGACGTTAAGAATAAAAGGGATTCTTGAAATCCACTAAGTAATAGATGATATCAGGTACTGATGAGTAACATGAACGAAGTCAACATTCCATGGGACTCAAGACTTCCCTTGGTTGGGGTGTTGAGGGATGATTGGCAACAATCGTAAAAATGGATCTAACGTTAGGGGGACAACTAGATATCAGGTTAAACTATGCCAGAGGCTAACATAGTGGGAAAAATCATAGATCGTGGGTACATGGATTTGGGATACTCGGGGTCTGTTAATGATTTCGATATGAAAAAAGGGTGGATTCCCCAACAAAGGGTGACATGGGCTTCTTTGCCAGGTAAAAATAAGGCCATCGAGGATGATGACTAAAAATCTATGTATATGCTGGAAACAAGGGCTTTATATAATTACCAAAGAAATAAAGAATAATTTGGGTTGAGTATACAGATACAGAAATGGGTGCCCTAGTGAAATATCGCTTGGCATGTTTAGATAACAAGTTTGTGAAAGAGAACTAGTGGAGGGTGGGGGCCCC
Organism: Picea mariana; assembly: GCA_032191745.1. Classification (NCBI taxonomy): domain Eukaryota; kingdom Viridiplantae; phylum Streptophyta; class Pinopsida; order Pinales; family Pinaceae; genus Picea; species Picea mariana. The sequence goes on from JASDQU010011809.1 coordinate 199,494, forward strand.
ATAGGTGGGTTTCTTTATTAGGTAAGTGGATGGAGGCAATCTGCATATGGGAAAACTGATGGTGGATGAGATGGGGGGATAATGAAACTGCAGGAGTGTAGTCAATAGAAGCAAGTGTAAGGTGATATGACCCAAGAGTCCATTGGGAAAGTTAGAAATATGATGAGGAGAAGTATGGGGTTCATTCTCGGAAGTGAAAAATACTATTGGGACTCCCAACCCTAGGGGTTGAAATCAACATGAGTATCAAGTTGCCAAGGGGAACTATGAATGTGACAACTCATGTGGGGGAGAGCGCTATCAGATGACATTACCAAAATATGGCAGAGATAAAGATACTGCAGAGCCAAATGTAGGGACCCTAAAGGTAAATGTCAGAGGGTGTGACTGTTGATTAAGGTTGGTTGTCATTGATGTCAACCCTTGAAGAAAGCCCCGTAGCACAAAGGTTTGGGTAATGGAACCAATATTGTTTGATGTAAATATGACTCATTATTGTTTTTTCATGGTTGATAAGAAGTAAATATGGATGAACTCCAAAGTGGTCCCCTTATGGTGAAAGCCCTCACGAGAAGACACTTTGCAGAGTAAGAGAACCCATGCTTAATTGTGGAATAATGAGATGAACGACAGTGAATTTGTCAGGGAAAATATCCTAGATGGATAGTGTTTATCATGCCATTTCTAGTGGTATGTAGAACATCACATAACTCCTCACGATTAGAGATTTATGACCATATGAAGTTGGAGAACCCAGGTTTGGGTAATGGACCCATGTTTGTTTGATGGATAATAGTATGAATTTTTCTATATTTGAAGATAATACTATTATATATGGATAT
>JASDQU010011809.1:226381-254846 GCA_032191745.1 Picea mariana
AGGGTTGGGCAGAGGTACTGATGTGATGACGCCGGTGTAGTACCAACCAAAGAGCCACATGAAGACACAGAGGCCATGGTAGATTATCTACGCCGATGGTTTGAGCGATTCCTTTAGGGTGTTCATTAGGGGGGCCCACATCTAGGATGAGGATGTCTTGGACAAGTGTTTGGGGGTACCGATAGAGTGGAAGACATTGATCCACAGAGCATAAGTGGCGGGGGCAATGATGACTGGTCGAATTCCTCCTGAAGCTAGAGGCCCCCCAGCTGGTGGGGCACCTCCGATTGACAGAGGACCTAGGGGGCGGATTTAGGGGCACCTTGAGTGCCGAGTTTTGTATGTACTGGTTTGGGAGCCTGATTTTGTAGAGGGTGGTTGATACCCATTTTTGTACTCATAGGGATGATGGGGCTCATGAGCCTACGGGAACTTGTATATATATTTTTTGTAAAACATTTTTATAACCTTGATGATATATATGATGGATACATTGATCATGGATGTCTTTATGTTTTGTATTTTATGATGTATGATGTCTATTTCTATGTGTGGGACAAATGTATGATGTTGTGTATATGATGTTTTTAATGTGATAAATGCCAATATAATACTAGGTTAGCCATGTGATCTACTACTTGATTGAGGTTTCTTAGAATATGTGTAAATATGATGTAATCAAAGTTGTGAGACAGGAGTCTAACTTGAAGTTATTTTCAAAAGAGGCAAGAATCGTGAAAATACACGCTGTTGAGCTACAGGATGACAAGATGGGAATCTAATAAAACACGAAGGCAATGAACGTGGAAGTGTCTGGCCTCAGTGAGGAGACCAATGACGACATCATATTCAGATTGGTTATTGGTGGTCAGGACTAAGCATATTTCATTGGAATGGAGTAGGATATGTGAGGGGGTATAGAGGTCCCAAGCGGTCGAAGCGAGATTCTGCATCCAATGGTTGGAATCGTAAGTGTAACCAATGTGGTAGAATGATGGATGATGTATCTGTCAATAACACTGGTGATATATTAGATATGAGGAGTGGTGGCAGTAAATAAGACTAGAAACTCTACAAATGTGTTCAAAGAGAAACCTAAGGTAGGGGGGCTATGCTTAGGCATAAAAATTCTTCAAGTATAACCCATTGACGGGTTCCTTGAGAGAGAAGCCTTCTGGAGTGGCCAAAATGTAGGCACCTTTAGTGAGGAAATGTTGGATGATGAAGAGGCCATTGCATAATGAATCGAGTTTCCTATGGCTGAGAGTGTCGTGGGAGATATCATAGGCTAACACGAGATCACCTTCATTGAATGAGTGAAGGTTGGCATGGTGGTCGAAGGTGGATTTGGACCATTTATTAGCTTCTTCATTGTGTTGTAATGAAGATCAAAGGTCTTCATCAAGTGAGTCTAAGGTCAATAGGAACTGCTCGATTGGAACAGTGTCAGGTAAGATCTCTATGGCAGTGTGTAATGTGGGGATTTCACATTCGATAGGGAGGGTGGCTTCGATCCCATGGACAAGCTGGAACAGTGTAAAACTGGTGGCAGTTTTGACTATCATGCAATAGGCTTATAAATAAGAAAACAAAATATGATGTCAGTTGGTTTTATGGTTGTTGATGGTGCATTGGAGCATGGTTTTTAGGACTTTATTGACAACCTCGGCAATGTTGTTAAATGTGGGCATGGATTCAACCCATTTGGTAAAATAATTCACCACCACAACAATGTGCTTGTGGCCATTACTAGATGGAGGATGGAAAGTCATGAAGTCTATGCCCCATTTACAGAAGGGGTCGACTGTGATGACTAGGTGTAGAAGAGTTGGTGGAGCTCATGATTTGTTTTCATAAAGCTGGAATTTATCGCATCGCTTGACAACGTGGATGCAATCATGAAACAAAGTGGGCCAAAAGTATCATGCTTGGATGGTTTTTTGGGCGGTGGACATACCTGATAGGTGACCACCACAAGCGTTGTTGTGGAAATCATTCAAGACTCTATCAACCTCATCAATGATAAGACATTGTTGAAGGATGGTATCAACCCCTCAACGGTAAAGAATTTTCCTGATGAGGATATATCAGAGAGCATGATGGAGAATGCACTGACGGTCATCTCGAGAGAGGTGAGACCCAAACTTCTATGTACAAAGTTAGACGAGGAGGTAACCATACAAGGGGTCATTAGAGGGGATGAATAAGAGGTGTTCATCAAGGAAATCCTCTCGATGGAGGAAGCTTTGGCATCTGAGGGAAAAGACGTAATGAGTTCGGCTAAGGCCAGATCTTTCTTTATTTTGGGAGTGGAGAAATATAGATCTTATTCCTGGAGGATAACGATCCATCGAGAAAAAATTTCATGGATTTTCCATCGACTAAGAAAGTACTGCATGGGGTTGGAATCTACTATGACCTTGGTAGTTCGAAGAAGAATATAATGCCGCAGTTTCTGGACTACAAGCACAAATGCTAATACGAGTTTTTCATCATTATTATACTTTAAGGGTGGTCCTGAAAGGTTTTTACTAATGTAGTAAATCACATCTTCACGCCCGTCATCCCCCAATTGGATGAGGACTCCTGCGATTGAAACAACAAAGTATGATAAGTAGAGGATGTAATCAGGATCATATTCTAGAGGACTAATCAAAGGGGCATTGGATAGAGAGGATTTTAAATAATCAAAATCTATTTGAGCATGTTCATCCCATCGAAATGGGATATCATGACACAGTAAGCAGAGAAAACCATGTGTGTAAGTGGCGTAGTCTGGGACAAAGCGACGTAAAAAATTGTCTTTGCCTCGTAAGCTCTGGAGTTGGCGTAAATTCCTAGGTGGTGGAATTTTTGTGATAGCTTGGAACTTGAGGGGATCCACAGTGATGGTGTGTTGGGAGACAATGAACCCAAGGAGGCTCTCGACAGTGACGCAAAAGGCACACTTGACAGGGTTCAAGTGGATATTATATTGGCGACATCATTGGAAAAGGAGGCATAAGTCGTCTAAATCTCGGTTCACTTTTTGGATCGAGCAGTGAGGTCGTCCAAATAAGAAAGGATGATGCTAGCAAGATCATGAAAAAAATAGGTCATGGCCTATTGGAAATCAACACCGACAGTTTTGAGTCCAAAGGGCATGACACAATAAGCAAAGGTACCCCAATGTGTTGTAAAAGCGGTTTTGTACTGATCTGTTGGGTGGATTTGAATTTGATTGTATTCAGAGAAACTATCCATAAAGGATAGTGCCTCATGGCCGACACAATCATCGATTATTTGGTTGATGAAAGGGGTTGATAAGTTGTCTTTAGGACAAACGTGGTTGAGTTCACAAAATTTTGTGTAGACGCGAATAGTTCCCTATCTTTTGTTAACGGGTACGGGGTTGGAGACCCCAGAAGTGTACACAATAGGGTAAATGAACCTGACTAGGAAACAATATACTGGTATTTTTGAAAGAGAGCTTTGTAAGCAATGAATTCTTCAAGGGAGCATGCTGCGCCAATGGTGATCTCTTCTACGATGCCTGGTTTAATGGAAATGTCAATTTTGACTGTGGGGGAGATGTTGTCCATGTTTCCTTATTCAAAAGCATCGGGGGAAGGGATAGGTTTTTTGAACCAGTCAATATACCCCAGCGGAATAAAATCCTTGGTTTCGATTGTGCACATGGAGGCTTGGGTAGGCGGGTGAAATACCTCATGTGAGAGGAAAAGTGCTCGATGATGGAGTGCATCCCAAGGAAAATAGGGGTAGTAAATTCCGTTAGGATATCTTTTTCACAGTGGAAAATGTGAGAATATAGGGGATCTTGGGAGGTGGCAGGGGGAACTATCAATGGGTAAGTGGTATTGTCCTTAAGTGGTGAGGACGTAGAAGGGACATCGTGTACAAGGTGGAATGGACCGTTGGACATAAACCAAATGTCAAGACACTGTGGGGGATATCTCATTTTATCGGGGACTAATGAAAAAATACAATGAATGTCAGTAATATGAGTGTCAGTAGGGAGTGCCTGAGAGGGCTCAGGCCAAGATGTGTGGCATACAGTGGCTGATGTTTGGTGGAATTGAGGTAGAGCTAGGCAATGATGAGTGTAATAGACATATTCTGAGCATATGGCACACAAAAAATTGGTTCATAACCCTTTCTTGCATTTGGTTGAGGATTTTGTAGTAGCGGTGGACGTACTTGGTGGAGTAGCAAGCAATGGGGTTACTTTGGGGAGTTGGATAAGATTGCGTAAATCAGGAAGAGTAGGACATCTATTAGTGAGGTGTCCTTCTCTTTCGCATAGTGCACAAGGAGGTTGAGCTCGAGGGGTGAGCGGAGCTATGGGATCTTTCTTCCTTTGTATTCCCCCAGTGGTGGTGGTGTTGACTCCAGTTGGGGGTGAGGGTGCTATGGCAAGAGATTGTACTGGGATTTTCATTGGTAATCCATTTTTCTGGGGAGGGAGAGATGGTGGAGGAACCATAGTGGGTGGATGCAGATAGCATACATGGATGGAAGGAATGATGTTGGGAAGGGTGAGAGTAGAAACTACCTAGAATGCTTGGAATCTAGGTGAGGGTTAGAAAATTGGGATTTGGGTAATGGCCTGGGGGATTGTTTCCCAGACTGGGATTTTCCCTTGGAGGGAGGGAAAATATGGGATAGGTGGTGCAGTGATGTTTTTAGGTAATTCCTGAGGTAGTGGTTCTCTAACGAGTGGAACTACAATGTGAGGAGGGGCCTCAATGAGAGGATTATTATCTCCAATATTTGTTCCGTTAAAAGACACCACACACACTTGAGCTAAAATAGAAGGATCGAGGAGAGGTGGTGTTCCATGATAAGTCCCTAACAAGGATGGGTCCTTGAATATTCTAGGACCAATGTCGATGACTGGAAGAGCTTCCGAGCTATCCCAGACAAGAGGGAGGATGTTATCAATGTTGGCGGAATTATTGGGCTCATAATGTGTAAGTTGTTCAATGGTGACGATTTTCTCATTGTGGGGGAACATCATTGTACGAAACACATAAGAGGATAACTCCTTCATAGAATACATGTAGCTACGTCTGAACAAGATATTGTAATCAATTGGGATGTTGATAACTTCAATGTCAATGAGGATGGTTTTTCCCCCAAGTTCTACAGGGGTATTTTGGAAGATCCCTTCACGGGATGATGATCGACCTTCATAAGCTCTCAGAGTGATGGAAAATGGTACTAGCTCAGGTGAGCCGAGTTTTTTCCATACTAATTTGGACATGATGCATGTTGATGCACCTTCATCGATGATGCACAGATGAACTGTGATGTTCTGAATTTTAACTGGTATCTGAAAAGATACCAGGGTGAGGAGGCGTGGTTCTCTGCTATCGAGATCAAAGGTGATGAGTTGAGTATCAGCTAGGTCGACTACCCCCAAGGTGGAAATAAAGGATTTGTGCTATTATGGACAGGTTTGAAGGACCTCCAACACAGACATGACTGTAGGAGGTTGTGCTAAGTCATCGAACATATTGTTATGGATTGCCTGAGCATGAGGGTTATGTACATTCCACCGTAAAGGAATGCGGGGTATACAAGGGTTTGGTTCAATGTTAGGGTGGGGAATCATCAATGGGTTTTCAGCTGTAGCGAGATATTCTTTTGAGGTGGTTGGGGTAGAGTCATGAGGTAGGCCATATGGACGACTGCGTGTTTGCAAAATAATTTCTTCCTCACTGGTATGGAGAATATTCTGATTGATCAGATTTCCAGGTTGATTGGGACCTGGGTTTTGATATTGCCCCATTTGTGGTGGGACCAAGTTTATCTCTTGTTGGGTATTCATCACACCTTGGTGTGGAATAGGGTTTTTAAAATGGCCAGAGGTGGTGGTTGCAAATAATGTTTTGGGGCATGCTGAGGGGTAGGAGGCGCCGAAGGGCGTTGCGTGTTCATGGATTCTTTCATCCATTTGTAATCGACAATTTGGGGGCAGTTGTGAGTATAATGTAAATACTCAACACATAGAGTGCAAGGGAAGTTAGTTATGAGGTTATTGTTCTTCCCTTGTCATGGTGTATTGTTATTGTTTCCCCCTTGGGGGTTTTGGTTGCCTTGATTCTGGTTTCCCCCAGCGGGACAATTTTGTTGGGGGGGTAGCTCCTCCTGGTCCTGGGTTGTTATTGTTTTGATTTTTTCCTTTCTTATTGGCATTATTTGGCTGATTGGCCAGATTTCTCGTATTCAACTGTTCAAAATTATGAAGTTGTTGAATGGAGGAGGTTTGAACAAATTTAACAATGACATGTGGTTGTCCTCGTGGAGGAGAAATTGGTTGGGGACGACCAGAGAATGGAAAATATATGTTTTTTTTTGGAGACGTTCCATATGGTGTATAGGAAGTTGAAGTACTTCCACTACTATTGGGGTTATATATGAGGGTTGGGGGTGGACCTGTACTATATTGAGAGACTAGATGCATCCAGGGTACCAGTGGGGGTCCCCCCAATGGCTAGGAGGGAGCAGAAGGATATGACTGCTGGTGAGTGGGAGGAGGGAAATAAGATGTCCCTCAATATGGTTGCAGATATTGATTTGAACCATACGTGGGAGATGGGTGGCCATAAGGGTTGAGATGTGTCATAAAACCAATCAACCCATCCACAGCGTGGGGCATTCTAGGTTTATCCTAGCCAAATGGTATGGGTTTGGGTTCATTGGGCAATACTGTGTATAAGTAACCTGATTGAGCATATATGAGGTCAAATTTTCGGGCCTTGTTGATGGATTCCTCTTATTATTGAGGAAAATTGGATGCTACATCGTTTGCAATCACAGGGATGAGCGATTTAAGAAACCAATCAAGATGTTGTTCCTTGGTGGTTTCTTCTTTACAAAAACTATGTCATCGACCCCATTCATGGATGTGGTTGGTGATATGGATAACAATGGTTTGTTTGAACTCAAAGAGGAGTTCTAAACTAATGTCATGACAAACTGGTAATTGTAAAAATGACAAAAAGGCCTTGGCCAATGATTTCAAGGTCACATGGGACCCTGATTTTTCGTCCACATACCATTTAGCTGATGAACCAGTGAGAGTTCTTTGAAATAACCTCAAGCAGATGGAATCATCCATGATGATATTTGAAGAGCACCATAAGTGGAAGGTCATAACATGGTTGGAAGGATCTTCCCCTAGTTTTACTTCAAACTTTGGAATATCTGAAGGCAATTTGGTAGGCATATTGGGCCAAGTGGCATCATGCAAAATAGGATCATTCCTGAGTTTGGTTAAATCGAGAATGTTGAGGGATGCTAAGTATGGCATAGGGGAATTTGGTGGAGGATTAGTTCCAACCATTGTGTGTGTAGGTAATGGACCTATCCCCTGAGAGGGATTTGGTGGGTTTGCGCTTCTTCCTTGAGAAAAAGTATGGCCCCTACCTCCTTGTGAAGGAGAGCCAATAGATAGATGGCCTTGGGTATTTGCCCAAGAAAAGTGGAACCAAGTAAATTTGATGCAAAAATAATAGCACTCATTGGGGTGTGAGATGTTTGAGCTGGTGAGTTGGCAAGACTAGGGACTCCTCCTAGAATAGGAGGGAGATTCTGCAAGCATCTAAAATGACGAGGATTATGTGGTTCCCCTATGGTTCCGTCTAGCAAAGTGAATGTGTGCAAATGGTGACAAGAGAGAAATAAATGAACATGAAATTTTTGTATTTTTGACCTTCAGAAGATAGTATAACTCACAATTTCATGTAATCAAATGAACATCATACATAAATCAACTGTAAAATAAACAAGCATGTGGATAGGTGGGTTTTGTCTGTGTGGGGAAAAATGAAAATAAATTCTTCTATCTTAAAAAGAATTATCGTCCTTCCTCTCAATTTAGCATTGGGGTCTGAAGCCACCGGAAGAGGAACTAGTGAAGGTTGAAGTAATCAATTATAATGAGGGGTAGAGGGTGCATATCTCGAAAGAGATGGCGATATTTCCCAATAGCCACACAAAATATGATCAAGGTGCAATTGCAGCCCACAACCACCACCTGGGTAGATATCCTATGTTTGGCCACTAAGTACCTCGGTCAAAGTGAAACATTTAGATTTTCATCCTAAGAAATGGGTTACAGGCTGGATACCCTCACATGAGTTGGGTGACTTAAGGAGGGATGTGTAGAACAATCGGACCTCGGCCTTCGACCCTTCACAGGTATATCCCTACTTTATGGAATAGGAACACTTGACTTGGAGGATTTGAAAGATCCCTATTCTCAACTTCTATTGTTTCAAAATGTGAGAACCTGATAACGGGGGGTTATTTGGATGCCTACCCCCGATATCCTACCTAGACTAAAAAAATTCTTTTGGCACCTCCTATGGAAGAAACTTTAGTGCATTCTTCAAAACAAAATTAGATGGAGTGGGCTGAGAGATTGGGGTCATGGTCTAACCTTGTTTGGATTAAATTGGCGTGGATAATTTCCAAAGAAGTAGTCATATCTTTCAGAATTATTTTGAAGTACTTTGTGGGTACTTAAAAAGAAAGCTTACTTCAACCTCCACTATTCTAATATGAATTATGTGTGTGATGAGTGGCTTTTTGTAGAAGAAAGTGAAAAGTGTGCATAATATTTTAATACGTTAAGTGTGAGATTGTAGCATGTGGACTTCTTTCCTTATAAATCTTCTTACCTAGCTTACTATGTTTCTTTAGTACAACCTTGTGGAATATTTAAGCCCTAAAGAACTAGCCATGTGGACATAAAGGTCCTTACTTGATCCTTTAAACTCCCTAGAATGTTGTCTAAAATAGAAAATCTTTTGAAACTGTCCTAGGATTGTAGACATGTGGGCATGTATGGGCCCTTTACTTGATATTTTAAACTTTCCTAGAGTGTTTTATAAACTAAGAAATCTTTTAGAAACTATCCTAATATTGCAAACATGTGGGCATGTATGGGCCTTTACAAATATTTAAAATGATTTCCAAAACTAAGAGGTACCCTAGGGGGGCTTTGTCCTCTCCTAATGATTTTTAAAGGGAGATGAAATTTCCTTTCAACCACCTTTTTTGATTCCCGAGATCACATTTGGGTGTGGGGGAAGAGCATACTTGAGGGTTAAAATTGATTTCTAGTCCCAAATTAATTGATTGTGTTCGAAAAAGAAATAATTTCAACTCAAAATTTTAAATGCCAAATGAGCCATCCATGTGAAAACAAAGAAAAGAGAAGAATAATGATTCTTTTTACCCCTATGTGCTTATGTTAGCTAAAATTTATTGTGAAAAAGGACTCTTAGTGAAGTGTGGCTTCTTTACAAAGTGCAGGAAATTAAAATATGAAGGTTAGGGGCCCTCAAACCACTCATAAAAACCCTTACAATTTGCAAAAAATGAACTTATGCTCGGGTTGTAGTTCTAACAGGGGTGCAGAGGGTGCATAATGAACAGAGTAATGAAGGCTATCACATGCAGAGTGTGCTTCTGTGTGCCTTGAAATCTACACACTTCTTGTCATGCGTCAGGAAATAAATTTCCAATTGAAATTCTCTTACCCTGGCTCAGAATTTTGACTTTGGAAGGCTGGACTAGGCCGGTTTTGGTACCTGCATATCAAAAAAATTATAAATAATTGCTCTCAAGACTTAAATAGGGAGGAATTTGATACCTATCCCCAATATGGTCGACAATCTATTGTGTTGGTTTTGTCACATGGGTGAGTAAAAAACACAACACTTACCTTCTTAGTTAAGTCATCTAAACAAGACAGATGCTTGTGAGTTGATTAGATAACCAAATACACATGCAACAAGGAAATAAAACTAAAAACAAGAATAAATAAATGTTAGAGAATCTTGCAAGAACTAGAACCATGAAAAGAAACAAATGACCATCATATAGCTACCAATGGATCAATATATCGATAGGCTAACACCATAGAGAAAGGAAGGGACTTATGAATCCCCTCTTCCTCCTTGGGAGGTCTCTTGAGTTCCCTAATAGAGATATCTTCTCTTCATGCAATGGCAAGTGACAATGGTGAAGAAATACAATGCCAATCCTCTCAAGAGGTGAGTGGAATGGCCCTTGCTATAGTGCTTGAATCATTCCAAAAGAAAAGAGGATTCTCCAAGAAGAATTCTCACATCATAACAATACCTTGAAGTTCTTGTTTTCTAGCACACCCATGGCACATATTTATAGTGTCCACTCATGGCAAGATACAACTGGTTCATAGTGTGAACAAGGGGCCTTTTAGGGCACTTCCTAGACCTTGACCAACCTCCAAGCTAGATTTCACTCAGATTTGAGTGTCAAATCATGTTGGGGGTCAAACTAGAAGTGGTTGAGAGGCCGAAAAGATTCATAAATGCACCGTTCGTTAGAAGTGTGTGGATTTTATCATAGATAGTCAGACATATTGCACACAGTGCGCACTGAGGGTTGTGTTAGCCTGCACATTATGCACACTGTTTGCGCTGAGGGTTATGTTAGCCTGCACATTCTGCACACACTTCCTTTGGTGAATTCACGCACTTTAATTTTTGAACCAAGTGTATAGTTTTGTGCCTTTTTTATGGATTTTGATGTTGTAGGTGTACTAATTGCTGCTAGAATTGATGTATTTCTTCAACCATTGTGTGGAGTGTTGTGGGCGATTTTTCAGTGATAACAACAACATAACAAGACTAAGTGAAAGAGACAAAAGTCTCCCCCCAAAGACCAAAAAAAAAAAAAAAGGAAAATAAATACCTAAATTAGGAGAAAGTAGGGATAGAGAGGAGGAAAGAAGGTGCTTCTTGTTCTCCCATTTGATGTCGATCCCCGCTCCAATTCATAAAAAATATCCTGATCTTCTGCTAGAACTAGCCTGTAAAATAGATACAAAACTAGAGCTACAATGAAAGTAGTTATGCAATCAAAAGCATGTGCATGCTATATGTCATATTCAAAGTAAGAATAAATATAAATGTAAATTGAAGACAAATATGGGGGAGAACAAACTCTTTTATTATCAACAAGTGAAAAAGGTAAGTTACAACCTTGTCCAACCTTAGGAACCATCTTGAAGCCAATTGTCTAGGTTCCTCAGAGAATCCTCAAGCATAAACTAAACTGATATTATCTTCTCTCAATGACTCAGATAGGGATAAGGCGACACTATATAGCCACATAAAATGAGAAAGAATCTATGGAAATGGAGTTTCCAGACTAAAGGGAATATTGCTTAGAGAATTATAGGGAAAGGAGGCTTGCTAGATGCTGGTAGCATAACTTTGAACCAAGGGACTTGTATTGTCCTTCTTATCCCTCCATGGTTTTTTTATATCTTTCCAAATAGGTTTGGGGAGTTGGATTCCATTCTGTACAAGAAAGGGTTGCTGGGAAATGAACCCAACCGAAAAACCTGCCCGAAAACATGAGATTGTTTTAATTTTCACCAAAAATGAGGTATCTGTTGGTTGTAGTGAGGAAAGTCATGGATGTCCACGTGTTGCACTAGGAAAACCCATAGATATTCTCTTAGGGCATGATTTTTAAATTATTTTTGAGAGGAATTTTGGGGAAAAGTCTAGCAAGAATTGGGAAAGGGTTAGGCCATGGCACAAATGCATAAGTGTGGCATTTTGTGCTATAAAAAATGTTTGGTACTTAGTTGTTACCGGATACACTAGTTCAAAGAAACGAAAGACTGCAACCAAGAAGTAATTAAAAATAAACAACAAAATAACAATGGATTTCATCCTGAAAGGATTACCTGATCCAGTAAAAGATAGAGTGGGATAATGTTCATCAACCAAAGAACTTTGGGATAAGATACACTATCTCTATTCCAAGGGATCTCATAACATCATAGAGCTATAGCATATTAAAGAATATGTAGGGACATAATGAGAATAATTATGCTCATCACGTCAGATAGATTAAGAAGAAGAATATTGTGAAGAAGGCATAGTGGATTTTGAGGCTGAACTAATCAGTCCTTTAAATGAGCTAAATAAATAAAGAATGGGAAACAAGTCCCTCAAGGAAGAATTAATCGGTCTAAAGGAAGGTTTTAGAGAAGTCAGGTAGGTTTTCATGAATCTAAATGATAAGATGTATGAAGCCAAAGTGATTGAAGAAACCCTCAAGGATCAGTTGAAAGAGAAACAATGTTTGGAAGCTGAAATAATATCACGAAGAAAGGAGGTAGAGAAGAGAGAAGAAATTTTGACAAGTCATCTTAAGTAAATATCTGAGGACTTAAACAATATTGAAGAAAAATTTAGTCAACAATAAAGAAGACGTGAAGAAGAAATCATCACCTTGAAGACCCAACTTGAAGAAGCAAAGAGAATGGAAGATGTCATGAAGATCCATATGATGAAGAAAGAAGAATATTGTGAGAAGATTGAAGAATAAGTTGACACATTAAGAGTTAAAGTTTTCAAGCTCGGTAAGAACATTGAAGAGAGAGGAAGATCCACACAATCAGTAAAGAAAGCTGAAGAGAAATGTTACAGGTTACTAGAAAGCAAGAATGAAGGGAAGGATAAGAGTTATGAGAAAATCATCATAGGCCCTATCAAGAAGGAATAATGTGATCCCTCAAAGGAGAACATTCCAGAAATGGAGAAGACACAAGAAAAATATTACATAAGAGATGGATATTAAAGAATACCCTACACTTTCAAGTATAAAAAAGGATTCAATCATTGTGAAGGAAACAATAGAACATAATATCGTGATCAACCAAGGCATGAATTTAGAAGGACTACATCGCAAAAAATATCATTCACTCACAGGTATCAAAGTTTCTTTTATGGTTATTGTTTTACTTGTAATAACTTTGGACATAAATTTGTAGATTACAGAGCTTATGGACAAAATGGTCAAGAAAGAAATGTTTATGTATCCCTATAGAATATTTCATGTTACAAATTCCACAACTATGGACACATAGCTTGTGATTGTAGAAGCATGATGAATACTTCCATGAAATAAAACACTGATATCAGATAAAAGAAGGTTTGGAAAAGAAAGAAAGATCAGGTGAATGAAGAATAAGTGAATGAAGAGTAGGTGAGTGAAGAATAGGTGAATGAATAACTCCCAAAAATAATAATCGCAGGATTTGCAGTAGTGCAATATCATGATAGATCTACAGGAAAAACATAATATATCAAGATTCAGAATGATCCTGCTGCAGAGAATCTTGAAGTATTCTTTGAATCCACATGACTTGGAGACTCCCAGTAATGTGAATGTTGAATAGGGTGGGTCTAGGAAACAGTTACAGATTGGAGAACTATCTTTCAGGAAATCTTGAGTGTTTTCATATTTCAGGAAAGAAGATTTAGAATGGTTTGATGGTAGAGGGATGTAGAGTTTGATTTACAGATTGAGAAAAATAGTGGACATATTTGATTCATCTTGAAAAACACAAGTATGCAATGATCAATTGCATCAGATTCAAAGAAGCTCTCAGAACAATGAAGTGGAAGATTAATAAGTAGTGTGTGTAGTTGTGTAGTAGAGTCATGGACAATTGTTATGACATATGGACATAGATGATTTCATGAGATATTTTGCAATTATAGAATACTATACTTGAAATGAAACATAGAAGCTACATGACAGTGGATGTAACCATGAGCTTAGAAGGAATTGCATGAAGGAATATGGACTCAGAAGTAAAGCGTATTGATAGGTGAAACCAACTAGGAAGGAAAGCAGTAAAAGAGACATCAAGATAGAGAGAAACCATGAGGAAAAATTATACTATCTAGAGAATATTGTCAGATGATTATGTTATTGATGTCAGTTCAATGAAGATGACAGTCCATGAAGACTTGAAGTCAAGTAATGAAGGAGTATTAACATGAATTATTTTCATATACATCACTAGATTACAATAAAATGAAGCACCAATGGAAAAAAATCATTTGAAGAGAGGAAATAAAGAATATACAAGAATACCAAAATTTATCTACACAACATCTTATGAAAGAATACAAGGGGAGAGAAATCATCAGAGGAAGTTACCCTTATTGTCAAAAGGGAAGAGAAAAAACAAAATCAAGAGAGAAAGCTCAGAAGCATGGTGACAGGGGGAGAAACCCCAAAGAGAGTTACCCATTTCCATTGATGTCAAATGGGGAGATAAAAATGATGAGATAAAGATCATGAGCAATGTCATAGGGGGAGTATGAGTGTTGACATCAATTCCAAAGGGGAATATTGTTGGAAAGTTAGTTGTCATTGATGTCAACCCTAGAAAGAGTCCAAGATATGGGTGTATTTGAAGAAGTATTCAAAGTGGTCCTCTTATGGAATAGCTCTAAGCATGGCCCTCATGGGAATATGCTTTGAAGAATTCTACAATAATCCCTAGAAATATGGTTAAGTGGTTAAGAATCCCCAGAGGCGTGGTCATGAATCCCAAAGTTGTTTGAAGAAAAAAATGTGAAGGAATTTGTAAATGCATGCACAACCCTTAGACATGGATAGTACTCTTCATGCCATTTCCAATGGTAGGTGGTACACCATGTGGTTCCTCGATGTTGAGGAGATATGCCCTCTTGAAGATGGAATCCCCAAAGTATGGTTAAGAAGCCCTAAACAATTGTAACAAGAAGTGACAAGTCGGCCCCAAATTAATTAAAAGAAGAAAAGTGGTTACAAAAAAGAAGCTACAAGTTGATCCCATTGCAAAGAATATTAAAAAAAATATTAAGGATATTGTTGGTAAAGTCAACCCCAATGGAATAATCATTAAAAATATTTTGAATTTTATTTGAGTAAAGTTGGCCCTAAAAAGAGGGTGCTAGATCTACTATAAATAAGGTACCTAGGAGTTCATTTGTCACATCAACTCAAGTGATTTTTATCTTAGGTAACCAAGGATATCTAAGTCGAATTTCAGAGGGAATATGAAGTGAAGAAGGGCGAAATTCCAAGGGAGGATGAAGTCTTGTGATGATTTGTTCTAAGGTATGCTATTTAAATGTCATCTTACCATTTTCACTATAATTTTTTATTGAAAATAAATATCAGGGTATCTTTAGTAAACATTTTAGCTTCCGAGTCATTTTAGTTTTGGAGATACACTCTGTGGAAGATGGGGTTTTTGACTAGTCCCGAAACTAGTCTCAAACAAGTGTTCTAAGAAAAATAGTCACAACGTCTTCATAGAGGATCCAAATTCTATGAGACCAACTGCATTGGAAATAGTACCGTCCATAGAATTTTTTTATGAGTTTTAGAACCAAATAGCAAATATTCATTGCGCGGCATGCTCTACAAGTTTTCTCTCCAAAATAGTCTAGAATTCAACAAGGTCTTCCATTTTCGCTATAACTCCTTTTCAGGGATGATTTAATGAGTGAAACTTGGAGGAATTTTAGAGAATATATTGACGAATATTGGGTACCATTTTTAGACCTTTATTCATTATAGGTATTGTTGACCAAAATTTGGTCACCTATATGTTCCCTCTCCTGGAATAATAAAAAAAAACGATATTGGAAGATGAATATTTTTGAACTATTATATGTTCATTGCATATCCCTCGGTATCATCTTCACCATGCGTTTCGTGGAATCAAAATCAGAGTATCCATGACCAATATACGCATACTTTTTGTTCATAAGCCCAATGGAGGTATTACAAGAATAAATATAAAAAATGTTCCAAGTGACATGTTTTCTTCTCTCCTTTCACTTCATGTCTATTCATTCTCTCATTTTGTACTTAGTCATTTCCCCCATTGTCTCATTACTTTCATATTCCCCTTACCATTATCCACACGTAGCCATTTTTCCTCATTCCTTTCCACATTCACACTCATTTCCCTTTTCCTTTATTTTCCCATTTCTTTTTATTTTCCTTTCCATTTTCATTATCCCATTTTTTCCATTTATTTCCTTTTCCTTTTTTCATTTCCCAAATTTCATGTAATTGATTTATTTCCCATATATTTCTTTTATTTTTCATATTTTTCATATTTTAGGCAATCCACTATATACTTTCCAAACTAAGTATTATTTACTATGGCTTACCGCGGGTTCACAGGTTGGTGATATTTCCTATGAGTATGTTTTATTTCCTCTACACTCACAATGCACTTTGACTTCTGTGACCTTCATAATGCACACAACTCTTTTTACTACTCTAACTTCTCCCACACTTAGAAAAATGTATGAGTTATCGCAGGTTCACGGGTTGGTGAGGGTTGGTGATGTTTATTTCATATGTTATATGCAAGTCCGTCCAACCGATTCCCAACAATTAGAATATTTTACAACTATTTACCTCTTCTCTCCATTTCACCTACACTTAGATTTTTTTACACTCATTCCTTACTATGTATTACCACGGGTCCGTGGTGATTTCCTCACCTACCTCTGCATTCACGTAAACCCGTGAACCTGCCACATTATTTTAATAATATGTTTCCTATGCTAAGTTCTATGAGGAACATCTCCAAGTGACACATGGCACTTTATTAACCAATGAGATACATTCACATGGCATTTAATGGATGGTGCCACATGACAACTAATTAATGGACACACATGGTTGCATACAAGAAGTGACACATGGTGTGATTCTATTGGAATCCATATGGAATATTGTTGTCCTACCGAGTGATGACATGTGGCAACATTTGGTTGGGTGACTCATCATTGTTGACTGGGAAGATTGGTGGTTGATTGGGTATGAAAAATTATTATTATATTCAACAATTTTCCAAAGGTCGAATCCTCCAAGCTCCATAATTTCCTCTCTTCTCTATTTCTTGTCAAGTATATGTCACACTTAACATAATATACCACTAATACTATTTTATTCTTGTACATGTGGGATAATAATAATGAAGAAAATTCGAAATTAAACCAAGGTCGAAATTAAATCAAGGGTCCACATTTACCAATCAAACTTGATCGACGGTGGTTGAGTCACGATATTGCAGAGGCTATATCTTGAGCTCCCAACCTCCATTTACAAAAAAAATTATACCATTTTAAAGGTATTGCGACGTAGAAGATGGTGTTACATGTTTCAAGTGCTGAAAATTGACACATTTGTCTTAGAAATTAAAATATTAGTCAGCTTCATTTTTAATGGGCTTGTGTGACAACTCAACTTCACAAGCTGATATCTTGAGATCCGGGTGACGAATTTGAGAAAATATTATATCGTTGGAAATATAAGACGATGAAGAGAAAATAAAAGGTGATTTAAATGGTTAAAAATTTGGTTTTCACTTCCAAAAAATTAAATTACAGTCATCCTATTTTAATGGGAAATTAATAGTGAAAATTAAAGTTTATTTAATTTTTTTTAATCAAAAAAGGAGAGAAACAGTTGAGACGGTTCCTGTAACCGTCAATGAAGAAAATAAAAGGAAAAAATCAAGAAAGTGAAGGGACATATTGTATGAGAGACCATCTTAGTAAGTTTACACTAATCATATATTTCTTTCTTTATCAGTCCCTTCATCTAGTTATTCCACCTCTTTCACTAGAAACGTCTAACCAAAGACTGATAACTTCTTATTTTCTTCTTTCCAGGTCTTGTTGTTACGATTTCTCCTTCATTCCTCCTTTTGCAAGATTACTTCTTGTATTTATTTTATTTATGGTCCGCTAGAGCCCTAATCCCAGTCTTTAAGACAAACACATTTTAAATTTCGAAGAATATGTAATAGATATATATTTTTTAGAAATTTCAAGAGAGCTACTTTGGGAACAATCTCGAATATACTTTGTATTCCTATTTTCAGAATATAAATTATTTGAGGTTGATCTATCATTATCTTTATTTTGAGCTGCCCATGTTTCCACTCTGTTAGAGTTCTCTTATGTATGTGAACCACCTTCTTCGTTATTTTTGTATGATCATAAATCTTAAGTAAAACTACGATGGATGTGATGAAAATTTTCTTATTTTGTTTTAATGTATGTAATGTGTGATTCCTGGTCCTTTCTCAGGAACGTTTTTTAAACAAAAACAAAAAAAAAAAAATTTCCATTATTTTATTTTATTTGATTACCACGACATAATTTAATGAAGTCCCATACTCTGAAGACCCAAAATCCCACAAAAATATGAAGAAAAAGAGGAGTACCACCTCTATAAAAATGTAGGGGGATTTATATCCTCGTGAGGTTGTCGTTTCAATCCTGACGGAATCAAGCGTCAACATTTTTGGCAACCATACTGGGGAACGATTTATTTTCAAGATATTTGAGGAACCAAAAATCTCCGTGGCTCAAAGTTTCGAGAAGAATATTCAATAAACTTGTTTCTTATTTCAAGCATGTCTCACCTTTTTTGTGATTTCAAAGGGAAACGAGAAGCACCAAAGATTCAGGGGAATGAACTCCTTGGAAACTCCATTGAAAAAAATCAAAATGAAGGGTTTCATTCATATCATAATTCTTCTTTATATTCTTCATCAAGCCCATCAATGAATTTTCAAGATTGGAAAAAAGGGAGACTTTCAAATGCCCAATATTCCTATGAAATTTTTTCTACATTCTTTAGGGATGCTTCATAAGCTGAAGAGAAACACTTGATTAATTTTAAAGGTACATGTTATGATTTCAACCTTATTGAAGACAATGTTACATGTACATTATTCCTACAAACTCTATGCGAGGATGCTCTTGAATGGTATAGTTCATTAATGCCTAAATCCATTATTAGCTGGGATGTGTTAGAAGGTTCATTTGCATAAAATTCCATCCCAAAGGTGAATTCATATGATTTTGCTGATGTTTTAAATGTTGCTACCCACCTGCCCTCTCCCACATGGACACAAAGGAACAAAATGAATTATTCAGAAGAAGAACATCATGAAACATTGCAAGACTTTTCTGAATCAAATCTTGTTGCTGAGAATGAAGGAAAGAATTCCAAAGACCAAGAAAATGATATCAGCATCTCATATACTCCATATGAGGAAGAAATTAAAGGGTCTCCTCCAAATATGCAAGAATAATTTAGCCAAAATAAAGAAGAATTGGTGGAAGAAAACAATTTTGAGGATAAAGAAGATAGCCATTGCATAGAAGAAGAACATTACCAAGACATCAACAATGAAAGAATAACCTTGAATATGGAAAAAGAAGAAAAAGAGAATGTTTTCAAGAAAGAAATTTCTCAATTGATTGAAGGTAGAAACACTCTGGAGCAACCAAGAGTAGATTATATTGAATATTGGTTCTAAAGTATTTCCATCTCGCCAACAAAAACAATTCTTCTTCACACATTTCTCAATCCCATTGTGGTACATTTTGGGCATGCTCCTGATTTATTGGTAGAAACCCCCAATCTTTTTTTTACTGTTGGAGCCCATTTCAAAGGTCAATTGGATGCTCAAATGGCTCCATTGGAAATATGCCTATACTTAAGGTTACCCTTTCTTTCAAGTAAGTTAGGGTAGGTAGATCATGTATGCATATATTTTGTTTCTTCAATTCAATTTTGCATAATAAGGAAGTCAAACTTGAAGGTAACTCCATGAAATAAGAATAATTACAAGAGTTCATTTTGGAATATGACTCCATAGCCCAATGGAGAAGACAATTGGTCAAAAGATTTTGGTGTTCTTAGCAACCCACAGGGGGTCACTGTCTCGCAGTTGGAGCTACTTGTTGACCAAAATTTGGTCACCTATAAGTTCTTGCTCCTGAAATAATAATAAAAACGATATTGGAAGATGATTTTTTTTGAACTATTATATGTTCATTGCATAGCCCTCGGTATCATCTTCGCCATTTATTTTGCGGAATTGAAATCGGAGTCTCCATGAACAAGATACACATAGATCTATCCAGAAGTCTAATGGAGGTATTACAAGAAGAAATATGAAAAATGTTCTAAGTGACATGTTCTCTCCTCTCCTTTCACTTTATGTCTATTCATTCTCTCATGTTATACTTAGTCATTTTTCCCATTTTCTCATTACTTTCATATTCCCCTTACTGTTATCCACACTTACGAGTTGGTGAGGGTTGGTGATTTTTATTTCATATGTTATATGCAAGTCTGTCCGACCAATTCCCAAGACTTAGAAAATTTTACAACTATTTATCTCTCCTCTCCACTTCACCGACACTTAGATTTTTTCACACTCATTTCTTACTATGTATTACCACGGGTCTGTAGTGATTTCCTCACCTACCTCTACATTCACATAAACCCGTGAACCTGCCACATTATTTAATAATATGTTTCCTATCCTAAGTTCTATGAGGAACATCTCCAAGTGACACATGGCACTTTATTAACCATTGAGATACATTCACATGGAATTTAATGGATGGTGCCACATGGAAACTAATTAATGGAGACACATGGCTGCATACAAGAAGTGACACATGGAGTGATTCTATTGGAAGTCATATGAAATATTGTTGGCCTAATGAGTGATGATATGTGGAAACATTTGGGTGGGTGAATCATCATTATTGACTGGGAAGATTGGTAGTTGATTGGGCATGCAAAATTATTATTATATTTAACAATTTTTCAAGGGTCGAATCCTCCAAGCTCCATAATCTCCTCTCTTATTTATTTATTGTTAAGTATATATTATACTTAACATTATATACCACTAATAATATTTTATTCTTGTACACGTGGGATAAGAATAATGAATAAAAGTCGAAATTAAATCAAGGGTACACATTTACCAATCAAACTTGATCGACAGTGGCTAAGTCACGATCTTGCAAAGGCTATATCTTGAGATCCTGACCTCTGTTTGCCACAAAAATTATATTGTTGGAAAGATATTTCAACGTAGAATATGGTGGTATAGGTTTAAAGTCCTGAAAGTGTATATATTTTTCTCAGAAATTAAAATATCAGTTAGCTGCATTTTTAATGGGCTTGTGTGACAACTCCACTTCATAAGCTCATATCTTGAGATCCGGGCGATAGATTTGGGAAAAATTTATATCGTTGGAAATATGAGATGATGAAGAACACATTAGATGTGGATTAAATGGTTAAAAATTTGTTTTTCACTTCCAAAAAATTAAATTATAGTAGTCCTATTTTAATGGGAAATTAATTGTGAAAATAAAAGTTTATTTAAAAAACTTTTATTAGAAAGGGAAAGAAATAATGGAGATAGTTCCTATAACCATCAATGAAGACAATAAAAGCAAAACATCAAGAAAGTGAAGGGATATATTGTATGAGAGACCATCATAGTAAGTTTACACTGATCATATATTTCTTTCTTTATCGGTCTCTTTATCCAGTTATTCCACCTCTTTCACTAGAAAGGTCTAGTTGAAGACTGATAACTTCTTATTTTCTTCTTTCCAGGTCTTGTTGTTCCTCTTTCACCCTCCTTTCTCCTTCTACAATATTACTTCTTGTATTTATTTTCTTTATGGTCCACGGGAGCCCCAATCCCAGCCTTTAAGACAAACACATTTTAAATTTCGATGAATATGTAATAGCTATATATTTTTTAGAAATTTCAAGAGATCTACTTTGGGAACAATCTCAATTGTACTTTGTAACCCTGTTTTCAGGATACAAAGTATTTGAGGTTGATATATCATTATCTTTATTTGAGTTTCCCATGTTTCCACTCCGTTAAAGTTCTCTTATGCATGTGAACCACCTTCTTTGTTATTTTTATATGATCATAAATCTTAAGTTAAACTATGATGGATGTGAGGAAATTTTTATTATTTTTCTTTAATGTATGTAATGTGTGATTCCTGGTCCTTTCTCGGGAATTTTCTTTAAACAAAAACAAAATCATTTATTTCCCGTTATTTTATTTTATTTGATTACCACAATGAACTTTTATGAAGTCTTATATTTTGAAGACCCAAATTCCCATGAAAATATGAAGAAAAAGAGGAGTACCACCTCTATAAAAATGAAGGGGGATTTATATCCTCGTGAGGTTTTCATTTCGGTCCTGACGAATTCAAGCGTCAACAGGTACATATTTATTCATGTTTAAAGTTAGTGTTTGTGACTAATACAAAAACTAGTCTCACGAGACTGAGGTAAAGTTTGATGAAGATGATATTCTCTTGTTGCTAAATTTGAGGAAGGTCTACAGGTTTGTGATCAAATATGCCATGTTTCGCCATGACTAAGGGTACTCTTTCTACGTGTTCTATTTTTATGGTTGTGGTATATTCTTAAGGAATATCTTGGATGGTTTGGCACATGCTTAAGGCATGCTTTTGACATATGGTTTGAGGATCATATTGGATATTGGGCACATATTTTGAGATGTACTTTCGTATATGTTTTCATGTTTGATGCACATATTGGTACATGGTTGATGGATGTTATGGTACATATCTTAGTACATGGTTGATGAATGTTATGTTATATGTTTTGGTACATGGTTGAAGGATGTTATGGCACAAATATCTTAGCACATGATTGGTTATATTGCTATATGATCTATGTGGGTGGATCTGGTCTTAGTTGATGATGAGATATCAGTGTCAGTATCAGTGGTATTGATATGTATTGATGATGAGGATGAGCTATTTGTATCAATGAAAGAGACAGTGACAATGACAGTGATAGTGATGGTGACAGTGACAATGACAAAGATAATGACAAAGACAATGACATAGACAATGATAGGTCTTGATGATGAGGTATCAATATCAATGATAGATTTATTATCAGTGGTAGGTTCATTATCAGTGACGGTGGTAGTGACAGGTTAAGTGTGCACTTATATTTTTCGGTGGAAGGATGGGGCAAGGAAAGGGGCTTGTAGCCTCCTTTCGGTTTGAGCTAGAGAACACAGGGAGTTGTAGATTCCTTCAGGTTGGAGCTTGTAAATTAGGGGGTCATATCCTCCTTCCGGTTAGAGCCAGAGAACACATGGAGTTGGAGCTTTCCTTCAGGTTGGAGCCTATAAATCATAGGATCATAGCATCCTTCTAGTTGGAGCTGGAAAATTCAAGGAGTTGTAGCTTCCTTTAGGTTGGAGCCTCCTTCCAGTTGGTGCTTGAGAATTTGGAAGTTGGTGCTTCCTATAAATGAAATATTTTGATATATAAGAAAGCATTATGTGGTTTTCTCCCATTTGGGTTTCCATGTAAAGCTCTTGTGCACTGTGCATATGTGATTATGATGTAATGCATTGTTTATGGTTATATGTTTATGATATTGAATGCAATCATAAGTGATAACTGGTTGATAAAATTGATGATTACATATTATTATTAAAAGTGGTAAAACGTTCTCAATACTTATTCACACCCCCTCCCAGTATTGGTGAATATTCCAACAAGAGGACCAATCTATTGTTTCACCAAATTATGATTAGATCTCAAATCTTGTACAACCAAGTTCAATGAATATTTTATTAATTTTGATAAACTAGTATGAATGTAGTACTCTTTGCTGATTTAGAGGACTCATGTGTTGGAACTCCATTTTTTGTGGGGACATATATGCAATGGTTTCCTTGAAAGGTAATGAATGGGGCATTGCTATTGTTTAGTACATTTCTTAGAGGGAAAAGAGACCCTCGTTGTCTTAGTAAAAGACTCTGAAGGCATTCAATTTTTGATTGGGATGATGGTTATTAAATGACAATATCTAATACAAGTTGAAAGAACACAGAAGAAAGGTGGTTATGTATTTCAAGATTATAAACTAGGTGAAAATATATACCACTATCCACAATTAGTTGTTAATACAAACCTCCAACTACAAACAATTCCAAATAAGAACTCATCAAATGTACAATACTTCTTACATTACTCTTGTTAGGATATTTTGACACTCAGGAGTTAGTAAATATCAACTTGGTCTAATGTGTCATTAGTTAAAAGTGTGTTTCTTTAGTATGCATTTGTAGTTAGGTAATCCGATGGTCACAATATTCCTGACCTAGAGTGATCTAGTGAATCATATTATCCTCGATATTAATGTTTACATTGATCCATGGCTTAACACCCGATTGGTCCATGATCTCTATTTAAAGAGCATGGAAGGTCATTTTCCGATGATCGATTTTGCGAAACTCTCTTGTAAATCTCTCTATAGACCGTTAATGTAGAAGTTATTTCAATGAGCCATCATTTTCTTGATTTTGAGTACGATAATTTAATGTAGACCGTTAGTATTATAAGTGATTTATATGATCTGCTTGAATGACCATAGGTAAGTATATAAGTATGTGGGTTGTTTTTTTATTTTCTATTCTATTTTGAGGTCCGTGTGTTGTTTGTTTTTTTTGTTAATTTTTCAATGCATTTTATAAATGATTCCTAATTTGTCTTAATGAATGAGTCAATTTGTTCTTAATAAATTATAAATGACTCCTATTTTTTCTTAACGAATGACTTGGCATAAGTTTCCATGCAATGGAAAAATGTTTGTATTACCACTAAATTTTCAAATTTCCATTTTTCATTGGTATACAATAATCCTCCTTACATATTCATAACAACCACCATTAAGGTCATCATGCACAAAAAAGTTCATTAGGCATGCAATTAGACCCAATTTTATCCCTTTCGACCCATTTCAAGTATCTGTTTTTTTGTTTAAACATGTCATTCCTAATTTGTTTTTTATTTTTGAAACCTCCCTATATCAGAAAATCAAGTGTGCCAATACTAATAATTTCATATTTCATCAAAATTAGCAGCAATTTGCAAAAATTCCAACATTGAACCCTTTCCCCTTTTAGTTGGATACCTTTGTGTGGGCTATATTTTTCATATGATATAATAACCACCCTTATGCATTCTTTTGAAAACAATTGGTTTTCCTTTTAGTGATATTTGCAATGTTTCCAATGAGGCATCATTTTATTTATTTTGAGTTCGTATGCCTAAGTTATGACCTATCGTGTCAAGGTCACAAGTAAAAAGTATTTTTCTTTACCACTAGAAAAGAAAATTGAAGTGTTCCCAAACTATAACTTTGTCCAATATATTTCCAAAGACATTGTTTACCTCATTTAGTACCTAGATAACTGAGCTATGGCCTTCACATGTTTTTAAAACTATCTCAAGTGTTGTGTCTTGGTAGCTTGCATAATAGATCTTCATGTTTATAAAACTCCTCAACAACGTAAAATACAAATTATGGGTTGAAATCTACAATGATTTTTGTCATTATCTTTACTACAACACCTCATTTTTTCTATTGTGTTATTGAATGATTGATTTATGGCTTATTATTTTACAATACGAATAATACAATATTTGT
This sequence comes from Picea mariana, assembly GCA_032191745.1. Lineage (NCBI taxonomy): Eukaryota > Viridiplantae > Streptophyta > Pinopsida > Pinales > Pinaceae > Picea > Picea mariana. Next base: position 251,600 of record JASDQU010011809.1, read on the forward strand.
CTTCTTCAATGTTGAATTGGCATGAGTTTGGTGCAATGGAAAAGTGCTCCTTCAACACTCTCCTTTTGGAGAAAATTCTGCATTCAATGTAAACATTTAAGTATATTCAATGAAACATAAAAGAACCATAAATTCACACATACACATTTTTTCTCTTAGTACTCAAGTTGCTCTTTTATCTCTTTTTGAATAGAGTAATGAATGTTTTGATTCACATTATATTTATTAACACATATAAGAAAAAAATCCTTTTTTCAAAAATAAGAATGGAGGTGTATTTGAAATAAAAAATTTGAAATGACATGGTAATTTTAGACTTCAATTTTCAATATTGCTTCAAGTTTGAAATAATGAAATATTTTTCTTCTATGTGTAATGGTTGTATTTGGATTTTTTTCAGTGATAGCCATAGTTATAAAAAATTATAGTTTTAATGATTGGAAAAAAAAATGGGGTAATGACTAAGTGAAACTATATTCAAGGTGATTATAAGAAACAAGAGGCCATGCCCCCACCAACCCACTCCCTCACTCTTATATTTGCAAAATAAAAAATGGTAAAAAGGGAATGCATGAAGGATCCTACAAAAAAAAATGAAACACAAATTATGAGCAATCTTTCCAAATGGGGAGTAAAATATCCATGAATAAGGTAAACGAAATACAAGATAGAAGAGTGCAAAAGTGCCCATATGGGGGAGGAAGAGTCCCATTGAAATATTTCACATATGGGGGAGGAAGAGTCCCAATAGGACTTGAATTTTCAACAGAAAAAAGAAGGAATCCTAAACTAAAAGAAGTGCACGCAAGGTATAGAAAAGGGGAAAGTAAAGCATGCCAATGAGAAAATTTGTGATTTTTTTAGCAAAAGGCACTCTATTATCTGAGTAGAAAAAGGGTTTATTAGAAAACAAGTAAAACTAATTCTCTATTAAGTAGGAAACTATTTTTGAAACAATGCAAGAGAAAATCCTAGATGGGAGAAATCAAGCTTAACAGTTCTTGGATTCACACAATGTGAAAGAAAAGAATGGGTAGGAATGCCAAAATGGAAAAAGTCTAAGATAAATGAAAAAAAAAAGATATGGGCCCCAATTCCCATGACCTTAGTGGACCCTCTAACAAAGAACGAGGCTAAACCAAATAAATCAATGTTTGATGCCTATGGTATACAATTTAATCTTGGAAATGATGTGTGATAAGAAATGACACAACCTCATTATATTATTCTTCAATGGACATGCATTTACAATTTTGTTAGTATACTTTTTTGATGCAAGGAGTGCATTTATACATTTGAAATCCTATAGGATAGCAATTATATTGGATAGAAATCATATTGGACAGAAACAACATGCATTCTTGAAGTATGGAAGGTTGACACTAAATGGCTTTTAACATCTGTTCATTGTGTGCCTTACTCTCTTCCTTGGTTGGTATTTTCCCATTGGAATTTTGTTTTCATGAGGTATCTAGCACCCATAATGATTCATCCACCTATAGATATACAATTTAGAGGCCTAAAGTATACGTTATGTGCATTTATATCCATAGGGAGTTATTTTTCTTGTATTGGCAATGGTTGTATTTGTATTTTGTTAGGTCACAATAATAGTTATAGGAAAACCTAGTTTTTATGATTGGCACAATATGAGGGTTTCCACCTTTATGCAAAATCACCACACTTATTTTAACTTTGTTCCCAAAAAATATCCCTATGCAAATTACAATTCATATTTGCAAGTAAAAAAAGGTTGATTGAAATCATCATTCAAGCAAAGACATAACATAAAAAATTATCATTTCAAAAGAATGGATGAATATTATTATGCATCATTTTCATTAATATTGCATCCTTTTAGCACCCTCATGAGTATTTTAGCATCCACATTAATGTCTTTTTCATATCTCATTTGTGTCCTTATTTTACATTTATTATCTTTTAAGTGTCCCTGTAGTCATATTTTGCATCATAATTCCATCTTAATAGGGTCTTGGGATCTCTTCAATGTCTTACTAACATCTTCGCGGCATCCCATTTGCATTATTTTTGCATCCTAAGTGTCACATATGTGTGTTCATTATGTTTTTTTGACATCCTAGTCGATTTATTTTCACATCCTATGTGTCTCATCAATGTCCTTGTTGCATACTAATAGCATATTAGTTGTGTCCTTATAGTCTTATGTTCCTCATTAGAATTTTTCATTATATTATAATCATTGCAAGTGTCTCTAACCATCCATGTTTATCTATAGTTACAAAAGGAAGTCATTCTCCAAATCCACTCCCACACATATTTTTTCACCAAGGGGCCAAATTTTCAAAAGACTAGCTTAGGAGATTGTGTATAGCATGATCATGTTGGCCTTGGCCAAACACACCTGTAGGAGCTTACTAAATTCAATTCTGTTGCTTGTTTTGGATTTTATGCCCCCATACCAAATTCTCAATGTGTTCCTCAATGGATTCTGGAAGTGACTTGAAACTCACCATAAAACACTAAATAAGACTCATATTGATGAAACATTAGTTGTGTTGGACACATGTCATTGGATTTTATCTAGAGGAAACCCTTTGCTATGATTTCATTGCCCAAAAAATATGTTATTCAACAATATACGAAATTAGAGTTTTTATTAGTAAGAGACAATGTAAGTTTTGCACTAAGGGTTTGATTTTTGAAAACCATTGATCGGGTGATTGTGGATAGTGTGTTCATGATGCTATTGGAAAAACGCACCATAGGAACTTACAAAACTCAAATTTTTTTCTTAGTTTGGATTTTATGTACCTGGACTAAATTCTCAATTTTGTTGATGCTAAAACCGAATGATTTCAATACCAACATCTCAACCTCCCATGAGGCTAGGTGGGAAGAGGCTGGAATATCACCCTAATTTTTAAGCCCCAGAAAGAAGGAACACTAGACTCTAAAACATAAGAATCTAAGCATGGATTTCTTATTTATGATTTCACAAGTATTTATTTTTTATAAGTTTTGCAACTTTATAGTTTTTATATTTATATTTGTGAATGAAATGTAAATTGAAACAAAAGTTAACGTGAATTAATAATACAAGTGTAGAACTAAAAAAAAGAAAATTAAACAAAATAAAACTGAATTAGTTAATGTTTACAAGGAAAACCCTAAAGAGTATTTAACATAATGAAATGGATCTTTTTGTTTTATTTTTAAAATATGTAATTAGTAAATGGTTATATATATATATATATATATATATATA
>JASDQU010011809.1:258062-282494 GCA_032191745.1 Picea mariana
CTGATGAAGTAGATGAATCATTGATATTTCCACACATATCCACTTTATCTTCTTGTAATGAATAAGATTCAAATAAAGTTTGGATGAAATTTTGAAAACTGTGTCGTCGTTTCTGGAAAACTGTTGAAAGTTTGTTGATATTGAAATGATCATAATTTCACTTCCTAGACTCCATTTTGTAAATGTGTTGAACCTACGTAGAATAGATATAGCTAGAAAATACTACACACATTTGTAGAGAGAAATTGAGAAAGAAGAAGCAAGATAGAAAGAACGGAAGAATTCTCATTAACCGTATTCCACACTCAAAAGAGTGAATAATTTACAATAGATATAGGATACATGAGTAAATAATAAGACATAGTGGTGGTCTAGATTGATCTGGACACACACCAACAGTTACAAGACTAAACTGCCACCTAGTCTAGTCTCTCAGGCAGTTACGGGAGTGAACTGCCACCTAGTTGAGTTAACTAGTCAACTAGTCTTCAGTTAACTAACTGAACAAACAATAGTGAGTTGGTGATGATCCAATGTTGCATGGTGACAAAACCAATGCAACATCTAAACTCAACTCAACTAGTCAAACTGAAGTGTCAACTGAAAGATAATATTTTCCAGGTGGAATATTCTCCCCTAAAATATAGGAGACTGGATAATGACTAATTATGACTAATAAACAAGGAATAACCTTAGGAAAAATAAATCCTAGGTGTGTGTTGAAGTAACTCCAACACCCCCCCTGAACATCACTATGGTGAAAATAAAGAATGGGTCCCGGCTACGAGGCCATGTTAGGTTCCCAAATACAAAAGATACACTGAACTAAATGAGGAAATAGGGAACACCTCATGGGAGCAAACCCCCCCCTCAAATTACAATTCATAAAATAAAAAATGATAAGGGACAAAACACAGTTGCTAAGCAACCATGTCCTTCACTCCAAGAAGACCTCGCAAATGTGCAAGTTTGTGCTCTTTGAAGATTTTGTTGAAGATGTAGATGTCTACACTGATCTGATGAAGTATATGCATCATTGATATTTCCACACAAATCCACTTTATATTTTTGTAATGAATAATATCCAAATAAATTTTGGATGAAATTTTGAAAACTGTGCAGCCGTTTCTAGAAAAATGATGAATTTTTGTTGATTTTGAAACGATCATAACTTCACTTTCTCGACTCCGTTTCAGACGATATTTTTTTTGAAATTAGATATTTTCCCGAGAGGAATGCAAACATACAATTTGTTTTAGCAAATTATTCTCATAAAATATCAGAATGACGTCTGATGTGTGTGGCTCTCTTTTTGTCTCCTGACATGCATGCATGGTGCATGCAAAAGTGTTTGCATGTGACTCCTGAGATGCATGTCATATATCTTCCACATGAATTTCAGAAAATAAATCTGAAATGTAGTAGACATCATCTTCACTTATTGGAATACTAATTTCTGCAAAAACGTTTGTAGAAGACTCTTCATAATAAGATACTTGATCTTTTGATGGATCCTCTTCTGGCTCTATCTGTTCGACCTCCTGCATGAAATATTCACAATATTCTTTATTCCCAAATAGAACCTCCAATCTGGTCCATAATTCATTTGGAGTTAATCCTTGTGATTCTTCATATACTTGATGGAAAAGTTCGGGAGAAACAGACATGCCGATACTTCCTATGGCCATATCTTGTCTATTGAGAAAGTCATTTTTCTCATCAATAGAATTAGGCTCTACTTCCATTGCCATGGTTATTTTATATAAGCCTCTGCATCTAAGATGAAGAAGAATTTTTGGCTTCCATTCCAAATAGTTATGAGGCGTGAGAAGTATTTCCGGTGAATAATCCATCTTTTGTTGTCTTCAATCTTTTGTACCTGCAAAAATAATTTGGTGTAGCTTTTTCTTAACAGTCCATCAACTCTGATACCATGTAAATGTGCTAAACCTGCACAGAATAGATCTAGCTAGAAAATACTACACACATTTGCAGAGAGAAATTGAGAAAGAAGAAGCAAGATAGAAAGAACGGAAGAATTCTCATTAACCGTATTCCACACTCAAAAGAGTGAATAATTTACAATAGATATAGGATACATGAGTAAATAATGAGCCATAGTGTTGGTATAGATTGATTTGGACACACACCAATAGTTACAAGAGTAAACTACCATCTAGTCTAGTCTCTCAGGCAGTTATAGGAGTGAACTGCCACCTAGCTGAGTTAACTAGTCAACTAGTCTTCAATTAACTGACTGAACAAAGAGTAGTGAGTTGGTGATGATCCCAATGTTTCATGGTGACAAAATCAATGCAACATCTAAACTCAACTCAACTAGTCAAACTGAAGTGTCAACTGAAAGAGAATATTCTCCAGGTGGAATATTCTCCCCTAAAATATAGGAGACTGGATAATGACTAATTATGACTAATAAACAAGGAATAAATAAATCCTAGGTGTGTGTAAAGTAACTCCAACACATTTCAGACGATTTTTTTTTTGAAATTGGATATCTTCCCGAGAGGAATTCAAATATCCAACTTGTTTTTGCAAATTATTATAAGAATATATCATAATTGAGTCTGATGTGCACGACTCCCTTTTTGTCTCTTGAGATGCATGCATTGCGCATGGAAAAGTGTCTGCATGTGACTCTTGAGATGCATGCCATATATCTTCCACATGAAATTCAGAAAGAAAATCTGAAATGGAGTAGACATCATCTTCAATTATTGGAATACAAATTTGTGCAAATACTTTTGTAGAATACTCTTCGTAATAAAAGGATTGATCTTTTGACGATTTCTCTTCTGTCTCTATCTGTTCAACCTCCTGTATGAAATATTCACAATATTCTTTATTCCCGAATATTACCTCCAATATGGTCCATAATTCATTTGGAGTTGATTCTTGTGAGTCATCATATACTTGGTGGAGAATTTCTAAAGAGATAGACAAGAAGATAAATACTATGGCCATATTTTGTCTATTGAGAAAGTCATTTTTCTCATCGGCGGAATCAAGCTCTACTTCCATTTCCATGGTTATTTGGTTTAAGCCTCTACTTCTAAGAATAATTAGAATCTTTGTCTTCCACTCCAAAAAGTTATGAGGCGTGAGAAGTATTATTAGTGAATAAAACATATATTCCATCTTTTCTGCGTTCTTCAATCTTCAATACTTGCAAAAATAATTTGGTGTAGATTTTTCTTAGAAGTCCGTTGAATATGATACCATGTAAATGAATTGAACCTTCACATAATAGATCTATATAAACAATAATACACACATTTGCAGAGAGAATTTGAGAAAGAAGAAGAAGGAGAGAAAGAATGAAAGAATTCTCATTAACCATATTCCACACTCAAAGAGTGAATAATTTACAATAGATATAGGATACATGAGTAACTAATGAGCCATAGTGATGGTCTAGAGTGATCTTTACACACACAAATAGTTACGAGAGTGAACTTCCACCTAGTCTAGTATCTGAGGCAATTACGGGAGTGAACTGCCACCTAGCTGAGTTAACTAGTCAACTAGTCTTCAGTTAGCTGACTAAATAGAGTGAAGTGAGGAGGATATTAGGGAATCATGAGTAATGCGCTAGTCCTATGATGATCCCAAAGAAAATGCGCATTAGCATGGTGATGATCCCAATGTTTCATGGTGACAAAACCAATGCAGCATCTAGATTCAACTCAACTAGTTAAACTGAAGTGTCAACTGAAGAGAATATTCTCTAGGTGGAATATTCTCCCCTAAAATATAGGAGATTGGATAATGACTAATTATGACTAATAAACAAGGAAAAACCTTAGGAAAAATAAATCCTAGGAGTGTGTGAAGTAACTCCAACACTCCCTCCTCCCTCCCTCTCTTTCCCTCCCTCCCTACACCCCCTTTCTCTCCCCCCCTCCCTTCTTCTCTCTCCATGTCTCTATACCCCTCCTTCTCCCCCTTTATCCCTCCTTCCCCATATACTCCCCATATATCTCCCACCTTTCTCTCTCTCTCTCCTTGTTGTTAGTGTCAATCTCACTCTCTCTTTTCCTCTCTTTCTCTCTTTCTCATTCTACCTCCCTCTCTATCTTTCTCCATCTCACTCTCGACCTCTCTTCTACTCTTCCTGGATATCTCCCTCCCATTATTTCTCTACCCTCCTCTCTGTCTACCCTATCTCTCAATATCTCCATCCCACTCTCAAGATCTCTTTTACTCTTGTTGTCTCTTTCCCTCCCTCCCCTTATCTCCATATCCCTCTGTCTCTCGCTTAAATGTACTTCTCTCTCCCCTCACTTTGTATCCACCTCCATTTCTCACTCACCATATCCCGCTCCATTTCTCTCCTCTATTATCCCCCCATTTCTCTCTTTATATCTCTCTATCCCCCCTTCCCTCTATATCCCCCCTTCTTATCACACTCATCTTCACTCTCTGTCTACCCGCTCCTCCCTCCCTCTCCCTCTCTTCCCCTCCCTCCCACTATGTCTCCACTCTCTCTCTCTCATACATATAACCCTCCCCACTATCTCTCCCCCCCTTCCTCTCACTCACTCTCTTCCTCCTCTATTTGTATCCCTCTCCCTCGCTTTCACACACTCAAACACTCCTTGTCTACCCCCCCTCTCTTTCTTTCTCTCCCCCCCCTATCACACTTACACATTATCTCTCTACCCCCTCCTCCCTCTCNACATTATCTTTCTACCCCCTCCTCCCTCTCTTTCTCCCCATCCCTCCCACTATCTCTCCTACATCTACCACCCCTCTCTCTCTCTCTCTATCCTTATTGTTAGTCTCACTCTCACTCTCTATTTTCCCCTCTTTCTCCCTCTTTCTATCCTTATTGTTAGTCTCAATCTCACTCTCTCTTTTCCCCTCTTTCTCTATCCCTCCTTTCCTCCTTCTCTTTTCCCCTAGTTATACCTCCCTCTCTCTTTGTCCATCTAGATGTGAGGCAGGTTTCACAGTGAATAAGGGATATGTGTTGTTAGCACTATAATTCTCCCTCAGATTGCGTTCAAGGTGAGCCCAGTAGCCATCATTTTATATGTCACAATGAATACATTTAAAGGGGGTCAAATGGGCGTGGGCTCAAGATAATATCATTCTAACTAAGAAAACCGGACCAGCATGCAAAAGGAGGTGAGGTTTTGATTAACTTCTGTCAGTAAGTTGTAGTAAGGGTGAGCAGGAGGAAGAACTAGAGAGAAGAATGTAGAGGTCTACTATGGACATCCGGTCTTCCAATAGCCTAAGGAGGAACAACTCAGAAAACAAGATCCTCTTAGATTCAAAGTTTCAGAAAAGGATGAAGACTATTACAACAGAACTGCAATCGAATCTACATTACAATATGGCCATAACAATCCATGTGAATCTTTCAATCATGGACACTCCAACATTAGAGGTAAACAAGATGGAAAATAAGTTGACTTAGGTTAAACCGGAAGTCTCAAATCCTATTACATAGCCAGAAAACCAGAAGCTTCATCAAAAGCTTACAATACAGGAGCCTAGCTCAACCATCAACCTGGAAAATATATCAAAATGGATCCTATATACTCAGAACAATTCACCACTAACAACATAGGCATGCTCGAGTCTTTATATTCAAGGCTTTAAATCTGGATGTTCTCTGGCATACTGCACATGCGGTCTTCTGTCATACGCGAGCTTCTGTCATACACAATTGTGTTTAAGAAGGGACCTACATAAGAGCTGACTTGCTGATGGTCCTTCTAGCTTTCCTTCCATTTAAGGAGTGAGACGAGGTTTCACCAACCTTCCTCACTTTCATTAACTATCTTTATAGGGATCGAGATGGCCCAAGTCAACTCTGCACCTAGAGAATGTGGCGACGTCTCCTTGCTCTTTTCCATATGGAGCCTTGTTGGACGCTTTCCCAGACAACCAGCAGGTGGATGTGGATGAAGGCAAGGGGAGCTAGTGAGATGATGGCGCAAACTCGCAGGCTTTACTAAATGAGTGATGGACATGTGGAATGGTGTGGCGGTAGAGCAGTGATTGGGAGGCGTGGGTGATAATACATGGGAAGCTAAGGTGTAAAGGCGCAAGGATGATGCAGTGAAGGGAGAGGACGCGGAAGCAGGGGGGAGAGGATGGAGTGGCATAATGAACTGGGGAGGAAAACATAGGTGGAGGCAATAACAAGTGGTGGTATCGAGAGGTGGTAAGTGATTTAGCTTAGAGGGAGGCGGTAGTGGTAAGTGGTTTAGCATAGGGGGGTATGAGTTTATGAGGAGGCACCACGTTAGTGGGGGGCCCGTGCCTGAAAACCACTAACTCGGACCCCCCCCCCCTTGTTAAAGGCATAATGTCCAAGGGGGGGGTCTGATATGGGTTGTGCACCATAGATCCGAGAGTGAATATTTTGGTCGCTGAGATCTGCACGATGCGTAGTACAATGCGCCAAGGTCACCCAACCATCAAAAACTTTGGATAAGAGCCAAAAGTAGGGTTTTAGCCTGCCTTCATGCATTTTTCCACCACAGGGATAAAAACACACCGTTTATCAATAATATGTGCTAACATTAGGATCCATGGGGGATAGATACCTTCCTGCGAGGCTCTATGAACTCCTTTTGCAGCTTCAATGCCTTTAATATTAGGTTGTGGAGTCCCTTCATTAAAATAGAAAATAAAAGAAAAATGATATTTACAATGACATGGGAAGCCACTCATGGCTCAAACAAATAATTTCTTCAGAAAATTCCCATTAACAAGGCCACCAAAAACATCAACATCCTCCAAATCGTACAACCTGTAGGTGTTATTTGGAAATATCTCAGAAATTCTGAAGGGGCCAATCCACAAGGTTTTGAATTTTCCATGTTTGCCTTTGTCCTACTTGGGCGCATTCCATTTGAGTACTAGATCTCCCAGCTGGAAATCCACTTTTCTTACTCTCATGTCAAAATCCTGCTTGATCTTTTGTTGATGTTGATGTGCTTTGTCCAATAACTGGTCTCTAGCCTATTGCACTTCCACCAATTGTTGTATCCTTCTGATCATATCATCAGGCTCTCCTTGGCAGTCTTGGAAGAGTTTTTCCATAGGGAAGGTGAGATGAGAAGGGAAAATGGCCTCAAATCCATATACTAGTTGAAAACGAGAGACACCAAGGGACCTCTTTGTTGTCACTCTATCAACTCACAGAGAAAATTTGAGCTTTGAATGCCATGATTTTTTGTTTTCCTCTAGCAGTGTTTTTATGATATTTATAAGTCTCTTGTTAGAGGACTCTGCCAATCCATTTCCTTGGGGGTAGTAAGGTGTTGAGTGAATCAATGAAATCCCAAACTGTTTACAGAACTGGATCAATGGTTCATCCTTGAAGGACGCAGCATTATCAGTGACAATTCTTTTCAGACAACCAAACCTTGCTATAATATCCTCAAGAAAACCAATGATTACCTTGAGAGAAACACTCCTTGTTGGAATAGCTTCTATCCACTTGGTAAAGTAATCAGTGGTAGTCAATATCCACCTGCGTTGAACACTAGAAGCCGGATGAATTTCCCCCAAAAAATCTAGGCCCCACTGCTAAAAGGGTCCCAAAACTACTACATGATTCAATGGAAAGGACTTGAGTTGTTGCTTTTTAGAGAATTTTTGGCATTTAACACAAGCCTTGATCTTTTCACAGACATCGATGAACAGACTAGGACAAAAATACCCATCCCTGAGAATCTTATAGGCTGTGGTCCTCCAAAAATGATGCCCCCCACATAGGCTGTAATGAAAATCAAACATAATTCTTTGGGTCTCCTGTGGGTCTAGACATCTCAAATGCACTCCCAAGGGGTATTTCCAGTACAAGGTTTGGTCAATGAGACAATATTTAATAGCTTTAAGTTTCAAATCTCTTTCCTTTTTCTTCTCCATCCCATCAGGGGGCTACAACTTTTGCAGAAAATATATAACGTCCTTGTACCAAGCACATCCTGCCAATGGAGGGTTGTCTTGAGGATCTTTATCAGGCACCTCAGCCTACTAATTTTATGAGCAAGTGTTGATGAAATTTACCCCCAAATCTTTGCAATTAGATTCAACCAGTAGCCCGGTTAATCCTTGGCATTTTACCAATTTGGTGGGCTTTATTTCTAGATCAAATTCAAGAATTTTGGAAATCCACCTGCTCCTTCTTCTGTCTATGTTAGGCTAAACAAGAATCTCCTTCATAGAAACTGAAGAGACATATGCAATGGCCTTTGAATGCAAGACATAGACCCTGAAATCCTTGAGGGATTTCACCAGAGCATAGGCCTATTTTTCCATGGTGTCATATTTCAGCTCAACATCTCTCAATTCCCTACTGAAAAAGGCAATGGGATACTCCAATCCTTCATTATTATTATGCATTAAAACCACCTCTACTGTATCAAATGAAGAAAATAAAAAAATCAGGAAATCCTTTGAGTAATCAGGACTAATAAGCACAGGTGCTTTAGTCAAGGCCCTTTTTATTTGATCAAAAGAATTTCGAGACTCAGAAGTCCATTGAACTTCATTCCCCTTCCTCAACATGGTTGTAATATATTTTACCATTTCAACGAAATTAGAAGAAAACCTTCTCATAAAATTAATTTTCCCCAAGAAAGATTGAACTTATTTCCTAGATCTAGGGAGTAACAAGGTTTGGATAGCTTCTACCCTGCTGGGATCAATCCTCACTCCCTCAGCTGATACTATGTGCCCCAATAGTTTTCCCTCCCACATGGAAAATAGAGACTTTTTGGGATTTAGGGAGAGAACATACCTTCTACATTTCAAAAAGACCCTTTTCAAATGATTACAATTCTCTTTATCAGAGCAAGAGACCACTATTATGTCATCCAAATAGATGACCACAAACTTATATTTTTCTCCAATGAAGGTGATGTCCATAGCTCACTGAAAGGTTTCCCCTACGTTCATCAATCCAAAGGGCATCTTAGCATACGTGAATGTACCCCAAGGAGTAGTGAAGGTTTTCTTCTCTCTCTCCTCAGGCAAGAAAAAAACCTGATTGTAGCCAGAAAATCCATCAATCATGGACATCCTAGATGCACCTGTCACCCTCTGTAATATGTGCTCCATCTTTGGCAAGGGCTAATTATCCTTTTTAGAGCTTATGTTCAGGTTCCATAAATCTACACCAAGTCTGATTTATCCACTCTTCTTCCTTACTGGAACTAGGTTGGCCACCCATTCAAAATATCTCAAAGGAACAATAATTTGGGCATCCAACAACTTCTTTACCTCCCTCTCCATAATAGGCAGCAACATAGGATTTATTTGTATCAATTTATGCCTAAATGGTTTGTCCTCTTCCTTCAGTGGGATCTTATGCTCAATGATGCTTGTATCGTATGTTCTGAGATATTCATATGTTTAGGCAAATACATCAGCAAATTCTTTTAATATCTCATCATATTTCGCCCTTTGTTCCCTTGACAGACTACTCGAAAACTTGACAAATTTTAGATCTTTCTTCGTACCAATGTTGCATTCAGTTACATCAGTATCATCAGCCGATCCTTTAACTTTCATTGCCACATCAAAACTCATCAACAGTCTCAAGGAATATTTTGATCTCAAAATCATCCTCAAATACTTTCTAATGCTTGAAATTGTCAGGTATAGAGGGTATGTATTTTACTTCTACATCATACTTGAGTTTTGGTGGCAAAGGGATTCTGAAATTGCTTGCCGAAACAACCATAGAATCAACCATGATGTTTTCTTCTCTTGGAATAAAAGAAATGTTGAAAGCTAGGAAAAAACTGTCAATAAGGTCCCACACTTCATTTCTATAAGTTCTTAGTCTAGGGTGCTTAGCTTGATAAATATTTCTGGTCTGATTGAAAATTAACTCGGTATCCCCAAATACTGAAATATTTTCAATCCCCATATCTTTTGAACCCTCAAACCTAAGATGAGAGCTTCATACTCTGCTACATTATTGGTAGCTTCAAATTCTAACTTGTAGGACAGAGTTATAGTCTCTTGAGCAGGTGAAACAAAAACCACTCCAGCAATAGCACCTTCCTTAGAAGAGGCTCCATCAAAGAAAATTTTCCACACAAAGGTGATAGGAGGGGAATTTTCACAAAAAGTAATCAACCTCTTTCTAATTTTCAGAGGAGGTTTAGGCGCATCGGTGAGTTGTAGAAAACTAGATCCCAAATCTGTGTCAAGAGCAAAGATAGGATGGTTTGTGGGGTTTTCTTCATCACTAATAATGTAGGCCAACTGAGCTTCCTTGTAAATCCTTCTATGCTCACCCACAAACACCGAAATGGTAGAATAGGTGAGGTCCATCTGCAAAGTTACCCCCAGTCATTTTATCCAATATCTAGATAGAATCATGTCGAACTTAGGGGGAAGATCAGCTACTACGATGTCCATGATCACACTTTTCATCGGCAGTTGGAACAAACATACAGACAAGTATTTGATAACCCCATGGGGCTTCACCTTCCTAGAGTCAAATGAATATAGATCCTGATAAGATTTTTTAATCTCCAGATCGAGCTCTTCCATGAAAATCTTAGGCATAAGATTGTGAGATGCCCCCGAATCCATCAAACAATTGTGCAACACCTTGTCATGTATGTTCAACGAAGTATAGAAGGGAGGGGATGAATCATCTCTATCTTCCACCAAAGGACCTAGGATGATTGCAGGCTTCTCATATTGGAGGTTTACTGAGTCTATGGAATGAGATGAAGGCTTGGGTTGCAACATTTTGGAGAGGCACCTTTTGAAGTATTCATGCTTGACCAGCTCTGAAATGGGTATAGAGATTCTAATTTTTTGTATTTCATGCTCAAAATTAAAAGAGGAAAGGGGCTTTCGATTTTCTCTAACCTCTGGGACAAAACTTTTAACCACTGGTGAGGGGTTATGTTCTTTCTTACCTTTGTTGTTATCTATTGCATCTTCAGTAGGCTTTTCTTCTCTGGTAGGTTGCTCGGGAACATCAGGAATTCCTTCTTTCTTCTTGGATATGAGGTTATATCTGTTAGGGTTGATGTTGGCCTTGTCTCCTTTGCTCATCTCATTAAGTTGACTGTCCATGAGAGACTCCTTGTATGCATATTGAGTCAAATGAAGAAATGAGGAGGTGTCTTCAAGACAGTGAAATTCGGAATCAAGGTCTTCTTCTTCTCCTTCTTCATCGATAACAAGATTATTTTGGAGAGGAGCTTGGATTTTCTGATCATCTCTATCCCTGCTTCTTTGATCTCTTGGAATAATCTGAGGAACATTGTTAGGCCTCCTGAAATTGCCTCTATTATCAGTGTTTTGGGGATTTTTGTAGCACTTCTTTCCTTCCAATTCCAATATTTCCATTCTAGTAGAAAGTGATTTTAGTTAACTTAGTTACTTCATCCATTTGAGGGGGGGCAAAAAAGGAACTAAAATTCGAACCTTCAGACTACCTTTTTTTCTGTCTCTATCAGCCTTACTCCTAAGCTTATCAACTGCCAATATATTAGATTCTACTTCAATGGTTGCATCTTGCATATGGACAAGGAGGTAGCTCTTCTTTCTCTTAACATGAGGTAGAAATCAGGGTCAAAAAGCACTAGAATAAGTAATATTTGCAGAGATTTCTATAGCCTTAACCTCAGTGGGAATTTTATTATACATTATATTAAACCTCTTTGAGAAGTCAGAAACAGATTCCCCTTCCCCTTTCTTCAGTGATTTGAACTCTATAATATAGTAAAGGAAATCCTTTCTATCACCCCAATTATTTAAAAAATCTTCATGAAGGGCTTCAATCCCATTAATAGATCAAGGAGGAAAAACCATTAACCATTTCCTGGATTCTCCATCAAGGCTATGAACAAAAATTCTCATCCATACATCTTCAATCACAATGACATAATTTTCAGCATAACTATAGAAGGCTGCAAGGTGCTCCTTTACAGTTATATATTCCTCATCAGTGAACTTGGGAAATTGTTTAAGGTAGCCATTAGTTGGGAGAGCACTCAGAGAATGAGGCAGAACAAGAGGGGCGTATCTAGTAGCCACTATAGCATCCATTCTATTTCTGGGGGGATTAGCACTTGCCATTGGGATGTGAACTGGAGGGGAACTCATAGGGGATGGAGTTTGGACAGGTGAAACTAGGACATGTTTCTGGGAAATAAAGATAAGGGGCTTGAGGGAACAAAGGTTTCTCCTTCTATAGCTGCAACAACTCTAATAGGAGGAGGAGTAGTAAAGTAGGGTGTAGGAAAGTCTTCTAAGGTCCTGGGTCTAAACCACTTCACAACTTCAGGGGAGACATGACTCTTTCCAAACCAAGAATAGGAGGGGAGAAATCGATAGGAAAACTCCCAAAATTTAAATTTCTTGAAACTACAACAGTTTGTATAATAGGAGAATCAGAAACAATTACTCGAGTTTGTAAAGAGGGATTATGCAAATTATCAGAAAAACTTGTTACAAAAGTGGAGGTACATTTTTGAGCGATATTTCCCTTTCTGATAATTTCCTCTGGGTCAGCTTCAGGCATTGCTAGAGGCTGCAGTGGAGTGGACCTCATGTATCTGCCTTTAGGATCTAGAAATGAAACCGTGGAGTCGAAACAATGGAGTCGCCAAGTGCAAGTTTCAATCTTTAAAGGTATTGATATCTTATGCACCTTCAGAATCAATGCTTCTTTGTCATTCTATCCCATGGAAATGTCTTCAATTCATTCYCTAGAAATGATGCTAGAAATGTTAGCAATAGAAGTCACCCTCAGATTGCATTGAAGGTGAGTCCAGTACCCATCAGTTTATATGTCACAATGAATACATTTAAAGGGAGTCGAATGGGTGCAGACTCAAGATAATATAGTTCTAACTTAGAAAACTAGACCAACATGCAAAAGTAGGTGAGGTCTTGATTAACTTTTGTCTGTAAGTTGTAGTAAGGGTGAGAAGGAGGAAGAACTAGAGAGAATAATGTAGAGGTCTGCTATGGACATCCGGTCTTCCAACAGCCTAAGGAGGAACAAATCAGAAAACAAGATCCTCTTGGATTCAATGTTTCAGAAAAGGTTGAAGAACATTACAACAGAACTGCGATTGAACCTACATTATAATACGACCATAAAAATCCATGTGAATCTTTCAATCATGGACACTCCAGCATTAGAGGTAAACAAGATGGAAAAGAAGCTGACTTAGATTAAACCAGAAGTCTCAAATCCCGTTACATAACCAGAAAACCAGAAGCTTCATCAAAAGTTTACAATATGGGAGCCTAGCTCAACCATCGACCTGGACAAAATATCAAAATGGCTCCTATATACTCATAACAATTTGCCACTAACAGTAGAAGYGTGATCGAGTCTTTGCATTCAAGGCTTTATGTCTGCATGTTCTCTGGAAGACTACGCATGCAGTCTTCTATCAGACGCAATCGTATTTTAGAAGGGACCTGCAGAAGAGTCGACTTGCTGACGATCCTTCTATCTTTCCATTTAAGGAGTGAGACGAGGTTTCACCAACCTTCCTCACCTTCATTAACTATTTTCATTGGGATCAGGACATCCCAAGTCAACTCTGCACTTGAAGAATGTGGCGGCCTCTCCCTGCTCTTTTCCATCTGGAGCTTTGTCGGACRCTTTCCCGGACAACCAACAAGCGGACGTAGATGAAGGTGAGGGGAGCTAGTGAGACGATCGYTCAGAATCATAGGCTTCACCGAATGAGCGATGGCCATGTGGAATGGTGTGGTTGTAGAGCGGTTATTGGGAGGTGTGGGCACCAGTATGCAGGAAGTTGAGGTGTAAAGGCACAAGAATGATGCAGCGAAGGGAGAGGACGTGGAAGCAAGGGGGAGAGGATGCGGTGGAAGAATAAAGTGGGGATGACAACACAGGTGGAGCCAATAGAAAGTGGTGGTCTCGGGAGGCGGTAAGAGGTTTAGCTTGAAGGGTGGGGGTATTGGTAAGTGTTTTAGCGTCGGGGGGTCCGAGTTGACGAGGAGGCATCACATTAGTGGAGGGCCCAGGCCCAAAAACCACTAACTCAGACCCCCCACCCCCCTTGTTAAAGGCAGAATGTCAGGGGGGTCCGATATGGGTTGTGCGCCTTAGATATGAGCACGCATATTTTGGGCGTTTAGATCTGCGTGATGCGTAGCACAATGCGCAAAGGCCGCCTAGCCATCAAAAACTTAGGAAAAGAGCCAAAAGTGGGTTTTTAGCCCGCTTTCATGCATTTTTCCACCACAGGGCTAAAAACACACCGTTTATCAATAATATGTGCTAATATGTGCAACAGAGAAATGTATCCTCATCTATAAGGTGAGTGTTAAGTTTTTCTTCTTCTTCCAATGGAGTACTTATACAAGTAGTTATATGAACATGAGCATGACCTAGATGATGAACTAGACGCGCATGACCTAGACCATGAACTAGACCTATACCATGACCTAGACCCCCCTAGATCCATATAAGCCTACAAAAAAACTATACTCTACCCTTAACCCCCTCCACACCTAAACCCTAAGTGCATTATGCCTATACCTCTTGTTTAGTAATGATATTTTATGGATATGACCGTTCACCTATGATTTAATAACAATTTCACATGGTTTAATGATTATTATGGCACATTGAATCTTATTTTTATTTTAATATAAGAATAATATTTTAGTGGATTCGATATTCTTTATTCACAATCAATGTTCGACTGCCTATATATATCCCCCCTCTTCGAATCTATCGCTCTCTCTATCTCTCTCCCTCCATCTATTTCTCTCCCTCCTACATCCCCTCCCTCCCTCTCTCCCCCCCTCCCAGTCCCCAACTCTCTGTCTATATCTCTCCCCCTTCCTCTTCCCCTTTTTCCCTCCCTCCCACTATCTCTCCTCTCTTTCTCTCCTACATATACCACCTCTTTCTCTCTCTCCTTGTTGTTAGTCTCACTATCACTCTCTCTCTCCCTCCTCTCTCTCTCTACCCTCTCATCTTGGTCTTCCTCTCCCACCCACTCACACTATCAAATAATTCATCTCTACCCCCTTCTCTCTTTACCTCTAAAATCTAACCCTTGCTCTCTCACTCCCTCTATCCCCATCCCTCATTCTCACCCACTCTTCCCACCTTACTCTCCTATATTCTATCTAACCCACTGATCCAGGTGGATATTGGTGGCCACCCACCTATTCCATGGGCTCGAAAAATAGTTTTCTATCTTGACAGTTTTTCAGGTTCCAAACTTCTGGGGCTGTTTTGAGTCCCTAAATGACGTTTTTTGTGGATTCAGGGTCCAACTGATTGTGAATGACACTAGCTTGGACTAGTCGAAAATCGTTCTTCTTGGTTAAACCTTTCCAAAGGTGTATCAAGTGCCCCAAACGAAGATCGTATGCAAATTTTACACCCCAGGGAAGTTGACATATCAACTACCCCCATCGGGGCCCGCAAACCTTTTGGCTTTTCATCCTCCGGGGTTAGGGTTTTGGATTTTACTTATGTTAGTAAGGCCCTTAGAGCCTCATTGTAAGAATCATCTTCTTGCGAATGCGCATAGCTGTCACATCTCTTCTCAGAGATAAGCTGCCACCATTCTAACGTGTCTTTCACTCTATATTTTTACAGTTTCTGTACATTTGTTTCATTAATAGAAATCGTGTATTATTGTATCTCCTTGTTTATGGTTTCATCTCTGATACATTTATGTTATATTATTGGATATTCACAATATATATGTGCATTTATTTATTATATCTCCATTCTAACTTCGTGCCGAAAATAATCCGGATCACCCACCTACCTTCTTCCCCCCCCCCTCCCCCCCTTCCTCTCACTCACTCTCTCTACCCCACCTCTCTATCTACCTTTCCCTCACTCTCTTTATCACTCTATTTGTATTCCCCTCTCCCTCTCTCACACTCTCTTTATTCCTTTCTCTGCACCCCCCCTCCCTACATTGGAAGGAAAGAAATGGCCTTGACCTAGACATGTCAATACCTAGACCTAGATCTAGACATATCAATACCTAGACATGGAAATAGCTAGACCATTGCCTAGATCTATACGATGACCATGACGTAGACCACGACATAGACCTAGACCATGACCTAGACCATGACATAGAGCTAGAGCTAGATTTAGACCATGACCTAGACTCCCCTAGCTCCATATAAGCCTAGGCATAACCTATACTCAACCCTTAACCGCCTCCACACTTGAGCCATGACTGCACTATGCATATACCTCTTGTTAAAGGCCCCATAACCCTTGCACCCAAATTACCCACATGTTTCTGCTCTAACCATTTCTCTATGCTTGAAAACACTTTCAATCCTAACCCCTTAGGTTCTAGTTGTCCCCATACCCGTAAACATATTTATTCACAAAGATGTTTGGTCTATAATAAATGTTATATATGTTGTATTAAGAGTGCACACACACTCTTCTGACTTGATAGCCTTATAAATTTTCATCATTTATGCCCAGGAGGAATGCGTGCAGATTCCTAGAACTTGCACGTTGTAATGCCCAAAATGGATCAATTAATAAATACAATTAAGTAATGTAATTTAAGTCATTAATGTAATGCAGTAAATTAAATAATCAAAATTATTAATTTAATTAAGGAAATTAGATCATTTAACTAATTAGATTTGATCATTATGTAATTAATGGATTAAATAATGTAACAATAAATGAAATGATTATTTATTGTATTATGGGTAATGGGGTAAGTGGGAACAGATAAGGGTAGATAGAGAATTTATGAGGGAGGGTGATTTTTGGAGGGGAGGAAGGAGCATAAAATTGAGAGAAAGAATTTGGGTTGTAAAATCTTGGATGCATATGAGATTGGTTGGTTGCTAGGAATTTTGGGCTCGAGGGCCAGGAAACCGCAAGGATTCCTGGAGTTAGGGAGCCCAAGAGGCTATCCCTAGCTGGATGAGAGGGAAATATTCAGTTTTGTGCAGTTTGGGCAAGGACAAGAACAAGGGAGAAAGATACTAAATCAACCATAACTTGAGGTTGAGGTATGTATTTTACTAGTTGATTTATTTGTAAATATTGTAATCAATTTGTTCTTGCTATTATGCTGCCTATGTACTAGTTTATTCCTTTCATAAAGAAAATTCTTAACTAAATTGTTGTAAATGAAACTTCTTACATATATATATTTTAGAAGTATAAATTTTACTTCATATATACAAAAGTTTTCTTACATAAAAGAGTCATTTACAGTAGGAGTTAACTATATTTAGAGGCTCTGAAAGAGAGGGCCTCACATATGGTATCACAACCCTAGTTTACAAATTTGAGCCTAAATCCTACCTACCCACTGAACTCTTGATTGAAAGCTATGCCATATGTTCCATAAACAAATCTATGCCTGAAAGCATTTAATTACAACCCTTAAACAATGAGAAATAACTCAATAATGACCTTCAAAACAGTTGGAAATAACAAGAAATAACAACAAAAAAAAAAAACCTAAGAGATTACTCAGAAAACCTAGAGAGTAGAAAATGAATAACAGGAAAGGGATCCTGCCCCTGTTCCAACCACTTATTTATCTGTAAAATTGTTCACCTTCCACTTGTTTACCTATAAAAATATTCACCGCTTATTTGTAAAAGGATTCAATTGTAAAAAGCACACATAAAATTAAGTAAGGAAGACAGACATAGAGAATTAAATAGGGGTTGGATAAGCTTAGATATATTTATAACATAAAATATTTCCTATTTTATGAAGCTCATATGTATAGTAGAGGAAGATTAAAAAAAACTATATACGTTATATATTATTATTATATATAAAAATAAAATGAAAGAAAATAATAAAACACATATACTAAATTAAAATAATATAAAATATATGTATATATAAATTCGCGACCGAGGTTGCAAAGTGTGAACAAAGAAAAAATAAATCGTCATATGGGTGCCACAAGGTTGCAGAGAGAGTAAACAAAGAGAAAATAAAATTCGGCATAAGGGTGTGGTCGTGCAACTCTCAAACCATTGGGCCATCGTTGAATAAATAAATAAAAATAAAACAATTTGTAATGTGAAATCTTTGAAATTTTTTTTTTTTTTAAGTCAACCTCAACACCTGGTCAATAACATATTGAATTCTATATACTACTAGAGGCAGATATAATAACATTATCTTAACCATTTCAAATGGATTGAATTTAATATTATCCAACTTACCGTGAATTATAAACTTTGATTTTAAAAACAAAAACCGTACATCTTTATCTTTAATAATAATAAGAAGAAAAAAAAAACATACCATATTTATATAATATTTTATAAAACATATTATTTAAGTTAGTACCATATTCTTTTTTAATTGGTTAGTTTCATAATCCTAAAGTTTTATAGTTTAAATATTTTTAGAAATTAGTTTATTCTAGTTTGTTAGGATAAGGACACCTAGCTTCTATGTAAAGGACACTTATCATACTCATGTGATTATGTGATTGGTTGTTCTCTTAGATTTTAGTTTAGAGTTGAGTTATATAAACAAGTTCCTTCTTCAAGTGAGGTTAACAAAGAGATTATGAGTCCTCACTTCTTATTGTAATTACTTTTTCCTTATTAATAAAATTACGTGTTTGAGGACACTTTGTGAAATTGTGATGGAAGAGAATTGGTGATGGATTGAGGAAGAAAGGAAGACTCCTTGACATCAACCTAGATTTCTTCAAACTTAATGGCACCAATACTGAGGTAATCTGTTGTTGTGTAAAGTAAGGAAAATTTAGTTTTTTAATTGCAGATTTTTTCAAAATCATTTTGTTGATTTCATTTCACATCTAATCCTCATTTTATTATTGATTAGATTTTTAGAGCTATTTCTACTGTTTATAGTTCTAAATCTACAAAATTATTTTATCTAAATAAATAGTTAGGCTTGTAAATCTCCATATCATAGCGAATTTATTATAAATCTGCATTGTTTTATGATCTTAAGATGCACTGTTGTTTGTTCAATTAATTAAGAGGGATATTTTTGTAAAAAATTGCTTCAAATCTGTTTATAAATCTGACAATTTAAATTTAGAGCTGTAGATTTTAAATTTATGTTTTCAAGCTTCCGCTATCATTCGACCATCAGATCCGAGATCACATTGAATCAGTTGTTTCAGAACTGAAGAGCTAAAATTGCCCAAATTCGAAGTGCAGTGCAATATTGTATCAAGGACTGTATCGCGGACCGAATCCTGGATCGTATCGAGGACCATATCGCGGACTAAATCCTAGATCATATTGAGGACCATATCGCGGATCGAATCCTGGATCGTATCAAGGACCATATCCGTGCTTGGTTATGGACGGATACCAATGCATTTTTGGAGGACAAAAACAAGCACTGTATCATGGATCGCATTTGAATTCAGCAGAAGTGTCGGATCTCAGTTGAACAAAATGGATCTCAGAAGAACCCCATAAAAAAAAGGCCATCGAAAATAACAGGATCGCCATTGCATAAACCCTTGAATTAGACCTCATTTTGAAGATCTGGAGATATCCTGCGTGGAATAAGTTTTTCATTGATCTGTTTTTTTTCATTGGGATCCCTGAATGTACTCAACCCATGGATCGTATCAAGGATCGAAAATTCACAACAGTGCAGAGTAAAGGGTATAATCTGATCAACATTAACTTTATTTTCAGTTCTGTGTATGTATCGTCTGCTAGTTAACAATTCTGGTGCCTCTTCTGCACGGTTATGGTGGGTGGTTTTGGTATGGATGGATTACTTAAATTTGCTACAAATAAAAAGAGATGAGCCTTTTCTTATTAAACTTCATGAACAAAGAGATGAAAGTGTTTCAATATGGAGGTACAGTGGTGTATCGTATCGGGGACCGTATCGTGGACCATATCAGGGATTGTATCGTGAATCGTATCGGGGACCGTAATGTGGACCATATCGGGGACCGTATCGTGGACCGTATCGGGGACCGTATCATGGACCATATCAGGAACCATAACATGGACCGTATCAGGGACCATAATGTGGACCGTATCATGGACCATATCGGGGACCGTATCGTGGATGATATTGTGGACCATCCATCAATACGACCGAAAATTCACAACAACACCAACATTTTTTTAACTTCTGGGTTATGATAAAATGGAGTGATAAGTGGATTTAATTTTGATGTTCAGATTAATGGGAGACATTTTTGTGTAAAAAGATTTTGTTTGACTTTTCTAGTTCAAGGGGGGGCACATTTTGCTATTTGTAAAAGGCTATAAATCTTGTAAAAGGGTCAAATTTTGAAAGATTCTATAGTATAATTGAAACTTAGAAGTTGAGAAGAGTCTAGTGCAATAATCTCTCATACTTGTTTTTCAATGACACTTTTAAAGGGTCAAGGACAAGCCCTTTAAAGTTCTCTTTTTGCGTGGATTGTGTACTCTTTCTTTCTGGTGCCTTGTGTCTCTCTTTTGGTGTTTTGGGATTATTTATTGTGGTGGTGTGATCATTAACTTGCAGTTTTTAAATAAGGAAATCTACCATCATGTCTAAATTAATCTATCTATTCAAAGAATCAGATAAGTTAGATGGACCCAAGAATTACAAATCTTGGTGTCGACACATGCAAAACACTATGATTTATAATGAATTATGGCATGATATTTGTGATGGTGATACTGCTCCAACTAAGACAACCGACGCTACTTCTTTAAAAAAATTGCATTTGAAATATGAAAAGCACTTGCTTTGTTGTTATCTTCTGTAACTGAACACATGTTTGTACATATTGATAATTCCAAAGATGCATGGTCTGCCTAGAATCAATTCAAGAAGATTTTTGATATTCCTACCGCATCTAAAAGAGTTGATCTACAAATGAAATTGCTTAAATAAATATTAGTAGATAATGGTGATGTATTAGAATACATTTCAAGGATTAAAAAAATTCATTAGGAAATCATCAAGGGTGGTTTTCCGAAACTTGAAGATAGTTGTTTGGTCTCCATTGTGATAAATGGCTTGCCTCAATCTTATAAGCATTTTCTTGAGACTTTGCAAATAACTGATAAGTTATCAACTGTGACCTTTGATTCACATAGTGAATTACTGGATCAACATAGCAAATCATTTGGAAAACAAAAGCAATCGGGAGAAGATCTTCTTTTAACTAAAGATGAAAGTTCTAAAGGAAGAGGTAAACACAATTTTGAAATTTTTCAGAATCAGTCTTCTACTCGAGGACATGGCAAAGGTCGTGGTCAAGGTAGAGGTCATAGCAATTTTAATCAACAAAATTTTCAAAGTAATCCTCCCAATAATAATGCACGGCTAGGAAGAGGCAGGAATTTTAGTCAAGTGAGATGTAAGAGATGTTTAAATATGGGACATTATGCATCAAATTTTCTAGCAAGCAATGATCAATTGCCAAAGTCTAAGCAGACATCAAATTCAAATTCTCAACAATCAGTTCAATATATAGAGGATCAAGATTACCAAGATGACCAATATGAATATGTTTTCACAACAATTCAACAAGAAGATTCATTTGAAAATGATTAGATATTGGACACATGGAATACTTAGCATATGACTTATCGCATATACTAATTTTGGAATTATCAAGATGTTCAACTAAATCCCATCTATTTTTTTGATGATACAACTCATATACCTCAAGGAAAAGGTTCAGTGAAAGTCTTTCTCCTTGGAATTGGTCAAAAATGGATTTCAAATGTTTGGTATGTACCAATTTTTAAGAAAACGTTGTTATCCTTAGTCACAATCCAACAAGATGGACATCAAATCATCATGAAAGATGGTTTGGTCAATATTAAGTCAGATAAGGATAACTTGAAAAAAATAATGTCAGGATATGAAGATGGAAAATTGCTTAGAATGAAGGGAAAAGTTATCCCAAGAAAGCATGATGTTGCAACAATAGTGAATTCCGAAATGTCTTCATTTAGATTATGGCATTTTCGATTTGGTCACTTAAACTTTGATAGTCTCTTGAAACTTAAGTCCCAATATTTAGTAAATGGTTTGCCAACTTTCAAGAGAGAAAATTCTAAGTGTGAAGCTTGTATTTTTGGCAAGTAACAACGAGAAGTTTTTCCACCAGCTCATGGTGAGCAACAAATTATTTACAGTTGATTCACAGTGATATATGTGGTCCAATGGAATCCTCTTTTGGTGGATATTGATACTTTATATTGTTCATTTATGAATACACTAGAATGACATGGGTGTACCTTTTAAAGGAAAAGTCTGAATCTTTTGAAAAGTTTTCAAATTTTCAACACATGGTTGAAAATGCAACAAGAGAAATGGTTGCATGTTTGAGAACAAGTAATGGAGGAGAATTTACTTCAACTGAATTCAATGATTATTGTCGAGACAATGGAATTAAGAGGAAACTGAAAAATTATTATACTCCATAGTAGAATGGAGTTACATAAAGTATGAACAAAACTCTCATGGGCATGGCAAGACTATGAGGCAGTTTAAAGGGTTGAGTACAAAATATTGGGATGAAGCAGTCCATACTGTAGTTTATCTCAGAAATTGATCACCTACATCATGTTTAGATGGACAAACACCTTATGAATCTTGGTACGGTTTTAAACCTAATGCAAATCATCTTAGGGTTTTTGGTTCAACATGTTATGCTTTAGTTCCTAAGGAAAAGAGGACTAAATTAGAAAATCGAAGTATGAAGTATATCTTCATTGGATACTATGATGAAAATAAAGGGTATAAGTTTCTTTCATATGGAAAATTCATTATCAGTAGAGATGTAATATTTGATGAAACTGAAAGTAACAATTTTGATGAGATTAATCATCTCCTTAATTGCTTAGAGAAGAAAAACACTAAGGGTAAAGGTAAGTTGAACAATTCAAAGAAAAAATTTTGGTTTGAAAAAGACTTTGTTACTTTAGAAGACATCTCTTCATAAAAAAATTCTTCTGATTCAGCTAATAATGAAAATACAAAAGACTATTCTAATATTGATACTTCAAAAAAATCTTCTCCAACCTTAGATACTGTTGGAAGATTGGTTGTTGTCATTGATGTCAACCCTAGTCATGGGTTTTGGACCATAAGATTGATGAAGCTATTTGGACATGAAGGAAAATGCACATGCAGATACAACACCCATAGATGGATTGTATACATCATGTTGTTTCCGGTGGTATGTGGCACGTCACGTGGATCCTCATGGTTGAAGAGAAATGAATTTTTGAAGATGACAAAGGGAATTGAAGAAGGAAGTACATGTAGGCTCTGAAGATAATTAAAGAAAAGAATTACAAAATAAGAAAGAAGTACATGTAGGCCCTAATGTTAAAATGAAGTGACATAAATGGTATAAATAAACATTATTATACATTCATTTGATACAAGTCAAATTTCAGAGGTAATAAGAAGAAAATAAGGCCGGATTTCAAGGGAGGATGAAGTATTTTGGTGATGTGTTCTAAGGTATGTTATTTTTAGGTCATCTTACCATTTTCCTATAACTTTTTTTCTAGAACGATTCAGATGGTGAAATCGCTATGTTATTGATAAGACATATCAAGGTACATCTGGTAAAAAATTCAATTCTTGATTCGCTATAATTATGGAGATACATTCTGTGGAATATAGGGTTTGTGACCAGTCCTGAAGCTAGTCAATAAACAGGTGTTCCGGGTAAAAAAGTCATAACTTCTTCATACAAAATCCAAATGAAGTGGGACTACTTCCATTGGAAAGAGTACAGACTATAGTTTCTTTTGTAGATGTTTTAGAATCAGATGTTAAATATTGAGCATGGGGCATGCTGTACAAGTTGGGTTTTCTGAATAGACCAGAATTGAATAAAGTCTACCATTCTTTCTATAACCTCTTTTTGGGGAGGATTCAAGGAGTGAAAATTGGAGGAGTTTCAGAGAATACATTGAGTAATATTATCTATAGGATTAGAGTACTCCAAGAATTGAAGAATTGCAGAAATTGAAGAAGTCTCAGGAAGCATTATCGGGTTCTATGTGATGATTGGTTGATGGTGATGATTTAATGTAAAGTTTTATTATCTCTCATATATTCTTGGGTGGAAGGAAGGGGCAAGGATAGAGAGTTAAAATCTCTCTTGATATTGGAGGATTGTATCTTCCTCTTGGAGGTTTATTCCTCCCTCTACATTTGGAAGCTGTAGCTACCTTTGGAAGTCATTACTTCCCTTGAACAAAAACTATTGATTATTTCTCATATATTATGCATGGTGTATTGTGGTGTATTGGTGTAACTCTTATACTATTGTTTATTGCTCATTGGATATAATTGAATGGTTTAAGTATAAGTTGAAAAAGGTTTTAAATTGTACTTGATACTGATTCACCCCCCTCTAAGTATCAACAATTGGAATCAGAGCAGGTTGCCTTTAGAACAGTTTA
>JASDQU010011809.1:283723-297334 GCA_032191745.1 Picea mariana
TATTGTGCATGGTGTATTGTGGTGTATTGGTGTAACTCTTATACTATTGTTCATTTCTAATTGGATATAATTGAATGGTTTAAGTATAAGTTGAAAAAGGTTTTAAATTGTACTTGATACTGACTTACCCCCCTCTCAGTATCAACAGATACCTCAAATGAAAGAAGCGCCTAATTTTTTGAAAATCCTCTTTTTAATAATAATGGTGATTCATATCCACAATCCCCTCAACGTCAGAGGCCAAAGTGGGTCGAACAACTTCTCAAATATGTTCATTAAGATGAAATTAACAAAAAAGGAACTAAGGGATCTTCAAGATCCGAAACTAATTGTTTTCATGCTTCCATTGAACCTACTTCTTTTTCTGAAGCAGTGGGACATAAAGAATGGTAGAAAGAAATTATTAGTGAATATGATTCAGTACTTGCAAATGGGACTTGGAACTTAGTTGATTTTCCACATGATGTTAATACCATGGTTGTCAATGGGTTTATCGAGTAAAGTACAAGCCCAATGGTAAAATTGATAAGTACAAATAAAGACTTGTTGCTAAAGGTTTTGCTCAACAAGAAGGAATTGATTATGAAGAAACCTTTTCACCCACAACTAAATGGAATACTATCAGAATGGTTATCAATTTAGCTGCAGATAATGGCTGGAAGTTACATCAAATGGATGTCAAAAATTCCTTTATTAATGGTGATCTAAAGGAACATATTTTCATGACTCAACCACAAGGGTTTGAAGCTGAAGGAAAAGAACATAAAGTTTTCAAACTTGTGAAGGCTTTATATGGCTTGAAACAAGTTCCTCGAGTTTGTTATGCAAAATTGGACAATTACCTACGAAAGGTGGGTTTTCAATGAAGTGAATCAAATGATACGTTGTATTTTTGAATGTAAGATAAGAACATGGTGATACTTGTACCCTATGTTGATGACTTAATCATAACATGAAATGATGAAGCTCACATCAAACAGGTTAAGGAAGAACTTAAAGCAGGGTTCAAAATGACTGATTTAGGGACACTTCATTATTATCTTGGAGTTGACGTAACTCAACATCCTAATCAAATATTCCTTAGTCAAACTAAGTATGCTACTGAATGGTTAAAGAAATTTGGCATGGAAGATTGTAAACCTTCTCTTACCCCCATGGAGCAGAAATTGAAACTTTAAAAATTTGAAGGGGGGGAATTGGTAAACAATACAAATTACATGAAATTTATTGGAAGTCTCATTTATTTGACAAATACTCGACCATATTTGTCATATTAAATCATTATACTTTCAAGGTTTATGCAGGAACCAAGGCAAAGTCACTAGAATTCAACAAAAAGGGTACTGAGATACATTCGAGATACAAAAGATTTTGGTCTTCTCTACAAAAGAAATAAAAAGTTTACACTTTTTGGATATTCAGATGCTGATTTTGTAGGTGACATTTATGATAGAACATCCACTTCAGGTTATTTAATAAATACGGGTTCAATAACAATATCTTGGAATTGCAAAAAGCAAAAAACAATTGTCAATTCTTCAATAGAGGCTGAGTACATATTAGGTTGGGAAACAACATGTGAGATTGTATGGCTACGCAAAATTTTACAGGATCTTGGTGAATCTCAGAAATCACCAACTACTTTATTGATCGACAGTCAGTCAACAATAAAGGTGGCCAAGAATCCAGTATTTCATTCAAAGATTAAACATGTTGACACCAAGTACCACTTCATCAGATCACTCATCATCAAAGACATCATCAAGCCTCAGTTTTGTCCATCTGAAGATCAAACTTAAGATATTTTTACCAAACCGCTTGGTAGAATAAAGTTCACTAAGTTCAGAGATGAACTTGGTATTTGTAAATATGAACTTTCAGATTAAAGGGGGAAATGTTATCCTCATAATACTAAAGTTCTATAGTCTAAGTATTTTCTCGTTTAAATATTTTTAGAAATTATTTTATTCTAGTTTGTTAGGATAAGGACATCTAGCTTCTATGTAAAGGACACCTATCATACTCATGTGATTATGTGATTGGTTGTTATCCTAGATTTTAGTTTATATTTGAGATATATAAACAATCTCCTTCTTCAACTGAGGTTAACAAGGACATTATGAGTCCTCACTTTTGATTGTAATTACTTTTTCCTTATTAATAAAATTATGTGTCTGAGGACACTTTGTCAAGCATATTTTCAAGATAAAAATAATGACTTCACCACAAAATTGTGAAATATAATTAATTGCTTTGAATCCAATAGATGACATTATTCTTTCTAGTGTAAACCACTTAAGAATTCTTAATAAACCATAACAAACGTGGAAGAAATTAGATATTTTCAGTATTAATGATATATGTTGCCCCATATACTCTGTTATCCTTCCTTATGTCTCGATGATCTTCTAAACTTTAAATTATGGTTAATCACGTTGGACAGACAAAGTCTTGGAAGAGTTGTTGCAAATGACTTCACAATGCCTTTGTATGGTGCTTTTTCCAAAGAAGTCTGCAAAATTTGTTCACGATGTTGATAAGTGACCCGACAATACAATTTTTCAGATCTTTATTAGGAAACCCCTTTTTATTTTTCTTATAAAGTTATCAGATAACAAAACGCTTTTTAATTATTATGAGAAAACATCGTTTAGGTGTTAAGTGAAAACAAGTTATCACAATAAAACCATTTTCTCATTAAGTCCAGAGAAAACGGGTGCTCATGTGAAAAAAAAATCTTAATTACTTTGTGTGAGAAAGATCAAATATAAAACATTGAAGTTTTCATGTTTTGAAACTATGTTATATGTAATTTATATATATATATATATAATTTTATAATTTTCTTTTTACATATATATATATGAAATCCATCTAATATTATAGATAAATTATTAAGAAATCCTTAAAAGAGTGTCACCTTGATACACACTTGTACATCTATATTTTTTTTAATTATTCAATAAGATTCTTGAGCCATAATTGAAAAACTAAGGAGAACACAGAATAAGGACGGGTGAGAATTTAATATCCTCAAAGGAGAATTTGAATCCCCCTCTCTAAAACATTTCTCAATTACAACTTACTTTTTATCAACTTTAATATATTATATTTATGTTAGTGTATTGTATTTATATGATGGGAATAAAAAAACAAGTGGTTTGGCCAGTTTCAACATAGATTAGTGTAGGGTTGAGACGTGGTTTATGAAAAATGGACTTTATATACTAAAGTAATACCATAAACTAAATTGTCAATCCAACAAACTAGGATTTTTAATCCAATCAATCAATTTATGAAAATACTAATTTGTGATACTCTTATTTTAACTCAATTGTGTATAATTCTTATTTTTTTGTGTTTATATATTACACACTCAAGGTTATGGCAAGTAATAACATCTAAGTGAATTCCAACATATTTATAGATCATGTCTAATCAACACATCATATGGTATTTATAGATCATGTTTAATCAACACATCATATGGTAGTATGTAATCATGGCAGGTAATAACATCCAAGTGAATTCCAACATATTTATAGATCATGTATAATCAACACATCATATGGTAGTATGCAATCATGTCATAAAGGTGCATTCATTAAACAATACCATAAAGGTGTAATCATGTGGTAGTATGGTAGTATGTAATCATGGTAGTATGATAGTTTTAAAGCATAAGCCATATAAAAGTGCATTCATTAAACAATACCAAAGGGCTTATGCATCTGGAACATTTTCAAATAAACAATAGTAGGTCTAGTCAAAATGGAACATTATAATAATTGACATTTACATTCAAATATCCTCATAGTTTAAACAAAAAAATATTATCTATCAAATTAATTATTGTTGGAAAGAATTATAGAATTAATGAAAAGAAACGATAGTCATTATTAAAATGGTGCAAAGTCAAAATGCCTTCCCAATGTTAAAATGAGTGTGATATTCTTAATAAAAAAATTTAAGTCAATTAAAAGGAGTTTAGTCGTTATTAAGCTAATGCAAAGTTCAAGTATCTATGACAATATAAAGTGAGTCATTTAAAAAAAAAGTTAAGTAGAATTGGGATTAAAATCTCTTTACATATCCAACATAAAAGTCATTGCTTCTTGAAAAAAAACTAGTGAAAAAAATTATGAAGTTAGCAAAACATGTGTAAAATTCAAATATCTTTCCTCATACTACATTAGTAGATCATTTTACGTCATTTTACTATGTAAAGTTGATTTTAAAAAGCTTACTATATATTAAAATTAAAAGTCTTTATTTATGAAAAAAAGTGGTTACAATTTTTTTTTGTTTGGGGTAAACATTGAGTTTGATACAAAATTCAATTTTCTCTTATAATATTAAGTAACAAGAGAGGTTAGTGTACTATGTTAATATAGATTTGAGATTAAAACTTCTTATATAAAAGCAACAAAAAAATCATATTATATATAAAATATGTGAAAAGAATTATTAAGTTAGTTAAAAAAAATCATATATATATAAATGCAAGGATATGTTATAAGTAAGATTAAAAAATAATGTGCATAATAAATTAGGTCAACGTAGTTAATGGGATGATTATGATATAAATAAAATTATTGCTTGTGTTTGTAATGAGTAAGGACATTAAGTCAAGGGAGGTTGATTGAAGAAACTATTTAAAGGAATAACAAATGATTGGGCTATTTGATGATGTTTTTAAGTAGGATAGAAATGTGGATAAAAGGTAATAGGAGGGAGGTTAAATATGGAATTAGAATTGAGTTCAAGGTGGACTGGAAATGCGTGAACAAGCAATATTATGTAGTTTATGAAAGAGAAAAATGGTAATTGTCATTTATCATAGTGAAGTGTTCTACGTAAGTAGCAAGTTAAATGTATTCTATAAAAGTAAGAGAGAGAAGTTGGAGTAAGAAATAAAAAGTTTATGAGATAGTGGGATAATAAGATCATGAGTTTGCAAATAATGTAAAGTATATTTAAAGTTAAGAAACGATGATGTTCTTAAACCAGAAGTGAGAGAAAATGTAATGGCAGATGGAAATGTATAAAAGGAATGATAAATAAGACAATACCGTATAAGGAATGTTAATGAACTCTAGAAAATATGTGATGGAGTAATAATATAGTAAAAAGTTAATTGATACAATAAGGACCTATGTTGTGATTAAAGAACTTGAGTTCAGAACAATAATGGAATTTTTTAGGTGATATATTTTATTACATTGTGGGTTGCAGTATGATATTTGGATGAATTGCTAGTGGTTGATGTGATATTAACCCAACCTATACTTAGTTATGCATTGATTTGTTAAGTAAATTGAGTTTATTACTAAGGGTTATAATAGTGGGTGCAAGTGACTAAAATAATTACTATCTACCACCATTTTGTATGAATATGACATTGTAGTTAAATCCAAAATTTTGTTACAAGAAATGTGTTCTCAACATAACATTTATGATTTTTACTTAAAGGGAAATTTCCCTATCACTATATAGAAACCAATTTACAAGTTGAATCATAAACGATGAATGTTCATTATACTACTGAACTTCTTTCATAGTAAGAGGAAGGAACTTAAAAAAGTGCTAGTGATGCAACAAGAAAGGGATAAGGGCCAAAGTTGGTAAGTATCATGTAGGTATAAAGGATAAGGTTGAGATTTATGAAGAGAAATTGCGAAGAAAAGAAGTCCTTAAGACAAGTAATTATAGAATGTGGAATGGACCCTAGTAAGAAATTATTCTTGATTTGGTGATGCTCACTGAGACATGGTAAACATGGTTCCCTTCAAAGCATGTGTTTTCTTTGTAATACTCTTGTAGGTAGAGAACCTTTTGTGGTTCGACTATGAAGAAGAGAGTCATATAATCAACATAATCTCATCAATACCCAATCCTTATGACTTAACAAGAAGGTTGCTGATTAAGAATAATCACTAAAGAATCAATGAAATGAGTGCTTCACATAATGATTGATTTTCAATATCTTCGTAAATGTTCCTAAGCATGGAAAACTTTAGCAATGACATATGTGTTGTATCACTCGAGCTAGAGTGATAATCAAGTTAGTAGTAATTGGTTATAATTAGGAAGGTATTAAAGGTGGGATTATATGCATGTATTAATGAAAGTTAAATAAATCTCAATACAAGATTCACTTAACAAGAAAAATAATAAAATTGAGTTAAAGTTTTAACTAGTAGTCAAACCAATATAGCCTAGGATCTGCTACTTGGGAGAATGTAGAGACCTTACGAGGAGATCATCCCTCATTTATTTTACCACAACTTCAGGACTATGTTTCCTGAAGGATGGGTGTATGTAATGTCTCATTTTGACTTAGACAGCTAGAATTAATTATGGCCTAGTTGTATCTTTATTTTCTTATTATCTGTGGAACACTATTTACTTTACACTTTAAATTTTGGACACATGGATGTATGTGAATGTAAATTCTATGAATGTTTATCCTCATGTGATTCATGATGGATATTATGCGACCTATTTCTATCTTGGAATTTTTAATTTGAAAGATATTGGTATATGGATACCGAGTTAATGGTATGGTTAAATGAAATTACATGTTAATAGTGTATGGATATGCATGAGTTTGTGTTATAAACTAACATGCGGGTTAATAGGCTATGCAATAGCCAAAGAATGATGATAATAAATTGTTAATTTGATGAGCATTAACTGAGAAACAATATGGTACGAATTATTGTATATTAAATTATCTTGTTCCAAATGCATTGTTATGATATGTGGGAAAGTGCGGGTTTTTTTTCTAGGTAGTGTGACTACCTGAAACCAAGTATACGATGGCGAAATTCCCAGCAACACAGTGCCACCGTATGGTCCATGATAGGGTGTTGAACCTAGTTTTATTAGGTGTGGAGGAATTTCCCACCATGTATCATTTGAAACCTAGAGTCATGGGAGGACAGTGTTAATTCATGCTCCCCTAAATGTGTGATGATGACTGCCAGTTTCCTGTTGGGGAATCTTGGTCAAGGTAGTTGACACTTTTTCTTACAGGTTCTATATAGAGTTAGGTCAATATAGTTGACACTCCAAGATAGTCTGACATAGGAAGGATATGTATGGAACATGGAAGTATGTTAGGGAGGCAGTGTGCTAGAAGTAGTTGAGAATGTGTGGGATTTTAATATTATAGAAGAAGTGTATGAATTTATCTATGTTCTAAAAAAAAAGATTAATAGAATTACAATTATCTGGGTAAATGTTGTTTTGTGCTAAATTATTATAACTGAATGATTCTGCTAATATTGCAAATGATTAATTTATTCATTATGAAGTTAATTGCATCATTGATTGGATTGGAAGAATACATGAATTATTTTAAATGTGTTAATTATTTCCATTAGTACATGCATGAGTTATGTATTTGTCAACTACGCATATATGCCTTGCACATGTACATTAGTATTTATGAATGTATTAAATTAATGATGTTTCTTATCTAATCAAGATGTATGAATTGTGTTATTATGATCCTTGTATTGTGAATGACCATAACTTCAAGATGAAGTTTCTAGAAGGGTGGGTGTATGTAATGCCCTAAATGGATTAATTAATAAATACAATTAAGTAATGTAATTTAAGTAATTAATGTAATACAATAAATTAAATAATCTAAATCATTATTTTAGTTAAGTCAATTAGATTATTTAACAAATTAGATTTGATCATTATTTAATTAATGGATCAAATATTGTAACAATAAACAAAATGATTATTTATTGTATTATGGGTGATGGGGTAAGTGGTAAAGGATACGGGTAGATAGGGAATTTATGAGGGAGGGGGATTTTCGGAGGGGAGGAAGGAGAAAAAAAATGAGAGAAAGAATTTGGGTTGTAAAATCTTGGATGCATATGAGATTGGTTGGTTACTAGGAATTTTGTACTCGGGGGCCAGGAAACCGTAGGTATTCCTAGAGCTAGGGAGCCAGAGAGTGTTAGATTTTCATTAGTTTTGTTAACATTAGATTTACAATAAATTTTTTATCTTCTTTTAACATTCAATAATCATATACTAAAATATATAAGTAGAATATAAACAAGAACAAGAAGACACAAAGATTTATTCTGGGAAAACCCCAAACTCGGGGAAAAACCCAACCAACTTTTGTTAGAGAGAATATTCCATACAACCATGAATAGGCTCTAATCACAAGAGAAATCCAACAACAAAGAACAAAATACTTATCTATTCTTCTTTTCAAACCCTAGCGAGGGTTGACAACTGAGTCACCATAGAACTAGCGTAATATAGGCACATCACTACCACACAACAAAACTGACACAATTGGTAACTACAACTGCAGTTGGTACTGCAACTGCAACTGCTACTGTAACTTGCACGAATCAACTAGGTAGAACCACACAACCTTAGCGAAACTCTTCCAGAGGTAGAGAAAAATATAGATCACCAATAACCACCACGAATGTCCTTCCCTAAGTGGGGCACACTCTCGAAGAGAACCATAAACCAAAAATAGTGAAACTGTAGCTGAAATTGCCTAGTGCGCACTGAAAAAGGATAAATGTGTGTCTGTACACATGAATTGACCCAGGCTTGTAATTATACTAATATGGGCTCCTATCCGGGGTTGAATTCTTATTCTGGGTCTTCAAATTTACTTTATTATTTCTATGGACTGACTTCTCTTCCTGGAAATTATATTTCCACTTTATTATTATTTCCTGTGGGTCGACATCTCTTCTGTGGTTTCTATTTCACTTTATTCTTTTTTGGGGTGTTCTTCAATGTTCAATGGTCTTCTTTTGACTTATAGGAATATTCTTCTTCTCTAAGAAAAGTTTTCTAGGAGGGAAATACCTCTCTCAACTACCAAAACATCAACACTCACTCTTAGCTAGGGAGGCATCTTTCCACAATGTCTTCATTTAGTAGTTCACTGACTACTCTACAATCAAATAGTAACACACAACTACTACCATGCCATTGATAGCTCAAATCACCCACCACCGTTTTCATGACTATGCTACAATAAACCACTAGCACACAACTATTTCCAGGTGGTCTGGTAGTCTCCATGGAAACCAACTAGTAGCACACAACTACTACAAATCCATCCAATGGAACACAACTGTTGCCAAGTCATAATAGTACACAAATACTGTCATAGTTGTACACAACCACTGCCATAGTAGTACAAAACTATTGTCCAGTGATACACAATCACCACCATTGGTACACAACCACCTCTATATTAGTACACAACTACTGTCCAATGATACAAAATCACCGCCAATGGTGCACAAACACCACTATAGTAGTACACAACTATTATCGAGTGATACAAATCACCTCCAGTGGTACACAACCACCCCTATAGTAGTACACAACTACTGTCTAGTGACACACAATCATCGTCAGTGGTATACAACCATCATATTAGCACCCAAATACTATCCAGGACACAAAATCACCGCCAGTGGTACAAAAGCATTGTAGTAGCACACAACTACTTTCTAGTGACACACAATCACTGCCAGTTTTACGCAACCACCATAGTAGTACACAACTATTGTCCAATGACACATAGTCACCGCTAGTGGTAAATGACCACTGTAGTAGCACACAACTACTGTCCAATGACACACAACCACCGCCATAGTCTCCAAGACTACATTGTGACGTTTCTCCTCTCCCAATAGTCTTATTCACACCTAACCACCTCACATGGAATAGACAAGACTAGTATCCAACAGTGCATTACCCCCTCAGTCACCTCACATGACCGATCTAGGGAACCTTTGGATAGAGGGGTGTTGACGCTTGAATCCTTCAGTACCGAAACGACAACCTCACGAGGATGTTAATGCTCCTGCGTTTTTATAGAGGTGGTAGTCTTCTCTATTTTATGATATTCTAGATTTCCAAAATGATATAGGACTTTGAGAAAGTCCACTCTTATACTCAAAGAAAGATAAAATTTGCAAAAATATAGAAATGTTTTATTTTAAAGAGAATTACTGAGAGATAACTAGGAAACTCATACATCACACATTTGAAACTATAAATAAAATTTCCTCACATCCATCACAGCGAAAATAAAGATTTTTTATCACACATAAAAATAAAAGAAGATGATACATACACATAAGAGAACTTTGATAGAGTAAACAGATGTATAGCTCAAAGGAAGAAAACGATAGACCAATTTCAAATGTTTTATAGTCAAAACTCAGAGTTATAAAATACCTTCAAAACTGATCCCAACTTAGTTCTCTTAGGATTTCTGAAAAAATATTGAGGTCTATTACGAGGCTTTGAAATTAAAATGCATTTGTCCATAGAAATGGGATTAGGGATCCTATGTACCATAAAAGTAAATATAAACAAAAAATAGACTGTGGAGAAAAGAAGGTGGGTGGAGGCAGAGTAGAAAGACCTGAAAGGATGACAAAAAGGAAATTATCGGATTTCGGTAGACCTTTCTAATCAAAGAGGGGAAATAATTGGACAAAAAACTGAGTAAGAAAGAAAAATGTGATCAACATAAACTTACTATGATGCTATCTCTCATTTCTCACTTGCTTGTTGTTGTCCTTTTATTCTCCTCATTGAGAGTTACAAGAACGATATCGAGTTCCATTTCTTGGCCCTCTTTAGTTAACTTATCGATTTCCCTCTTAAGCCAATCCTCAATGTAATTCTTTATGGTCCCAACATTTATCTCATGCCTAATTTTGATATTCAACAATTACCTTCTAAATCTCTTAGGTCATGAGAAATATCGTGGCTCGATTCCTCAATATCTTGGATTTTAATAGAATAATATATAAGCTGATTATCTATCTCTTCTTCACCATATTAAATTATGCCATTAAATTTCTCAACCGATAATCCATTTAGTATCTCCACGTGTTCATCAAATTGCTACCTTGTCATAAAAATTGAATTGAAGATTAATTTAGAATATTCCACCTCACTAGTGCTTCCTGCTAAATCTATTTATGTGAACCTTCTGAATAATTCTTCTCTTTTCACTATAGCTTCATTCCATGCTTGGACAATGTTTCTCAAATTCTTGATCTTTTCTTTCCAACATGCATTCAATTGTTTTATCTGACTAGGATAAGGAAGATCTTCTTCTCTCCTATTTAATTCTGTCATGTTTGAGACTTTTATCCCAAATGGTAAAACAACATCTTTGTAAAATCCTTCTTCTTTCTTAAAATCTACTTGAATATATTCATGAAATGCATGTGCTTTTGAGCCAAAAGAAACAATATTTTTAGATACCTCCCAAACCTCTATTATCAATGGCACTCTCTTTTTAATTTTTTTTCTCAACATAATTTCGAACTCTTGTAAGAAAACTTGATGATCCCTTTAACTTGATAGCAGGTATAGTTGGGTTTATCATTGTCAAAGGACTAGCCAAGATGGGAAGAGGCATCAAGGAAGTCTCCAATTCTTTGATCTTTTCCTTTAAGCTAGAATTATCAACCTCTAAACCATAAATAGAGTCATTAAGTGTGTCCCTGATTGCCTAATGAATTTTGCAAATCTGGGGCAATTGCATATACTTTAGGTCGACGTCTAAGTGGGATTTTCCTTTCTTATTTTTTTGGTCAATTCTTTCCACAATCACCTTTTTAGATTCTCTGTAAAAAATAACGCTCTAAAAAGTGAAGGATTTTTCTTCACTAATGTTTCATTCCCAATAACTTCTAGTACAAAATCTTGTTGAGAAATATTCTCCTGTTGTTCTATTGCAGGAAATATTTTTTAAATATATGCTTCTAGTTCCATATCTTCCAAGGAGAAGAAGTTTTGAATATCATTTTCTATGAGATTGTGTTCTTCCTGTTGCAATGGGGTTTTTATTTTCTTTCGCACGGGCAATTTGTGTGAACTTTCAATTTTTCCAAAGGGAGGAATCTTATCTCCTCCTCCACTGGAACTATTGTTTATAAACTTATTAATTGGGTGGGCCACTGGAGTACTTCTCATGGATGTAGCATTCTTTGGAGTGACAACTGGAGATTGAGAACTTCTTTCACTAGGACTTTTTCCTTTTTTCTTGTAAATATCATTATTGTTAAGTAATGTTTCTAAATCGCCAAGATTATGTACATGAGTGTTTTTTCTATTAGCCTATTCTTCTTCGCTCAAGACACTTTGAATCAAAGAGTTTCTGAACCCTACTGATGGCATATGTCCAACAAAGATTTTTTTGGATCAAAACCTATGATCTTTTCAGCATACTTCAAGCTCACATTGTTAAAATGATCTGCAAATTCATCAATTTTATTTATATTTCTCAATACAAAATATCGAATCTTCCATGGCAAAGGAATAAACTTCTTTTTCTTTTTTTCATGGAAAAATTGCAACCAAAAATTATATTTCCTCGCTACCTATGTAATAAATAATTTATCGGGTACATAATATGAAAGAAAAGAAGGATTTTCTTTTGAGAAAAATATCTTTATGATACTATGATTCTCCATTTTCTCTATTGTCCCCTTTTTCTCTAAACATTTTGTAGCTTCAACAGATATCATGGTAGTGGTTTTTCCCAACAAAACCTTTTTGAAGACTGAAACAAAATCATTATAAACTTCGTAGAAAAATAGAGGGGTTTCATGCCTCCATAATGCTTGATACCAAAAGATAACGAGGACTGCTTCACAATTTACTCTTTTACTGATAGTTAGATTTGGGAATTGGCAACAATGCATGACAACAAATATCAAATAAGAGGCCATAATGAACTTTCTATCCTTTGTGTAATGCGATAATTGGGTATAAATTTCGATAGAAATGAGCTTTCCCCAATAAAAAATAGCCTTTTCTTGGACTGTAAAATACAGAATATACAGAATCATCTGAGATATAGAAGCAATGTTTTCCTGACCTGTTACTCTGGTGAATAGACATGCAATTTCTCAATAGGAATTCTTTAGAGATTCAACCTGAATTTTGGTTATGTCTGCTGGGAAATATGTAGAATTCTCCAAGTACTCTGGTAGGAGGTCAAGCCCATTATTATGTTTCTTCAAGAATTATTGCAATCTTCACTTTTGAAAGTGAGAGTTGACTTTGGCAGCTTTAAAATCTTGTGGAAGACTTGAGGTGAAAGATAAATTGGAGAATGTCCCTTGAGATGTATCATTCTTTGATTCAGTACATACTTTTCCACACACCATGCAATGATTTCCTTACAATCGAAAACCTCTATAACAAAACCATCATGAGAAATTCCAGATGTCCAAATTATCAGTGTTTCATGGAAACCTGCACAGGAGATCTAGCTAA
The DNA here is from genome assembly GCA_032191745.1 of Picea mariana. Taxonomy (NCBI): domain Eukaryota; kingdom Viridiplantae; phylum Streptophyta; class Pinopsida; order Pinales; family Pinaceae; genus Picea; species Picea mariana. The sequence continues at coordinate 297,044 of JASDQU010011809.1, forward strand.
ATCATGCACAAACAAAGCTTATCAAGAAAAGGAAGAGAGATTCAATACAGAAGAATGAGAAAATATATTCATACTACTCCAATGAGCTGATGATTGATACATAGATCATGATCAATATGATACAATGAAAGAGTGGAATACATTCATATATAGGGCAAAACATTCCATAATTAAGAAAAGAAATCAAGCAGTTATCTTTCCTTAGGAATGCATGCATGCATAATAGTGATGGTAAAAATAGAAATTCTAAAACATAACTAGTCAGTTAACTCCCACTCAACTAGTGTGTCG
>JASDQU010011810.1:14244-25967 GCA_032191745.1 Picea mariana
ATGTTTCTTAGTTGCCTACTCTACATTTAGTTAATGTTTTGGTCATACCTTTTTTGTTTGGGACCAAAATTGAGTAATTCAAATTGGTTTATAAACTATACTCCAAGGGATATCTCCATTGGAAATAATTTTGAAAAATTCTCATTTTTAGTCCCTCAAATCTTGACTGTCCCAACTTTGTTTTTAAGAGGTTTCCGACGTCAATTTGCTACAAAAATAAAAGATTGACCATTTTTATCCTAAAATGTGGTCAAGGTATGTGGGATTCTTGGTGAGTGTGTCTATGATGATTTTATGAGTTTATCCCCCCCAAAATATCCAATACACATCTTATAAATATTAAAATTATCTTTTAGAAAAACTATGGTACGCTGATGAATTTGTAAATAACCGTTACTCTATTATGCAAATTTGGACAAGAATTTTGCTCACAAATTAGATGAATTACATTCTATTGTCCTTTTGAAAGCTCCTATCCTTCCTTGAAATCATCCTCCATATGCATCCCTTCTCCTTGTAGATTTTCTGGCTAATGTATTAGTGGATGGAGTGGTTCTTATTGGATCACAAGTGAAAAGATTGAAATGATTTATCAAGAAATATATCTAATTCAATTTATACAATGCTAACTAAACTTACTTGCATAAAATGAAACACACTTATTTGAAAAAAGGAAACAACAAGGCTTCGAAGAATCTCACTAAAGTGAATGCGTCTAGCTAGAACCCTTTTAGAAATTCTAAATTAAGGGCACCTTTGCGTCTTACCGCTTCTTCTTCCCCAAGCTGCAATTGTAGCTAAATTACAAACTAAACAAGAAACAAGCTACCTATGCTCTAATCCCTTCAACACCTCCCTTCCAACGATGCCAAAAATGTTGGTCAAATTATATGTATAATTTCTGGACATTAAATATATCAATCAGGGAGTCCGTAAACTTAGAGATGCAATACAAATATATGTGGGATCAGAGCTTATCCTATCCTGTCTAAAAAGAATTCAAAATTTAAATCTAGGAGATATGTGCTAATTGGGGTGTCAACATAGAGCCTCTTCACTATAGGTTACAATTTTTCACTATGAATTAACAAAGGGTTCATGCAACCTTGAAGAGTTGCAATGCGTATCCATGCCCTTTAGTAAGTGATCTTGCTTCTACCCAAAAACTAATGTACATGTAAGAGAGAAAGGAAATCTATGAGATGATCATTGGGGTGTCTTTCTGAACCGAGCCAATAGTATCAAGGCTTCTCCAAGGGAACCAATCCCAATCATTCATGTACTCTAATGGTTATGCATTCAAGGGATTCAAAAGAGGAATTTCACTTATGAACTATGGCCTTTAGTGGAATATCTAACCTTTGAAATGATCCACACAACATAAATTGAAAGCAAGTTTAATGAAGATAATGAAATCCAATGTAGAAATGAAACAAACCATACTTCATGCATCATTGAATATTTCTTATTCTATATCCATCATGGTTGTAAATCAGGTTGTGTTCAAATTGAATTTTTTTACAACATCGCTCCGTTTGGTATATAGAGACTCCAATGAATGAACATTAAAAAAATAAATTTAATAAAATACAAACATGAAACATACCACTTGCATAAAGGAAAATACTACCATGATCCATTTGGAGTGAGCTCAATTATCTCAAGAACAAGGTAGCAAACTACTCTACAACATCATAAACTATATCAAATCATAAAACACAAAGAGACTATAAACTTACAATCCATATGGAAGAAATTCTTAAGATGTTTTATTCACTCCATCACCTATTGGACATATGCTCCAAGAGTCCTCCCTTTGGAATGGAGAAGGAACTATTATTTATACATAATTTGGTATGAGAATAAGATAAAGAACTAATAAATTCAGATCCACTTTTCTCTCATGTGGTTACAACCATTTGCTAGTATTTAGAAAATCAACAATATCTCCAAAATCTTTGAAATATTTGATAACTAATCTCATCCAAAATTTCATTATTATTCTCTATCCAAGATACTTGAATGGACATTCCAAACCCTCATCAAATCTTCAATGGTTGGGGAGGAAATTCGAATTTGGAGCTAGGTGGTAAAAATAAGCATCATTGGAAACTCCAAATATACCTGTAAACATCACCAAACTCACCCAACTTTCAAGGTTAAGTAGGAACATGTTATTTTTCTAATATTTAATCATAAATTCACTTAAAATACTAAAATAAATGTATTGGAAAACATCTTAAACCTAAACCCACATAAAGAATGAAAATTGACTTAATACAAGGTCACAGGAAATGAGAAATGATTAAAAGTCAAGGAAAAGGATGTGGAATAATGGTAAAAAGGATGACAATTTGGTGACTCAACATCCACTCTTCCTTGAATGGAGATGACCAATGAACACAAATCATCCAACTCATATTGTAGCTAGAGCAACCTCAAATTCGATCCTTGATGTCTGCTTTCCATGTTGGAGGTCTGGCCCAAACTTTGCTGCCACCCAAGGAGCTATTGGAGTTGATGCCAAAGGCCTTGGCCAAGTTCGGTTATAAAGCTACTTGTTGCCTGATTTTGGGGGGAGTATTGTTTTTCATCCCTATGAATTTGGAACTGAAACCCATATGAACTTTCCCATTCTGAGATTTGATGTTCGAGAGCATGAGAATGGGATTCAGGGAGGTTTGTGTACTATACCTAGGGAGGTAATATGGGAGGTACCCAATGGGAATGGGGTTATGTATTATTAGTGGAGGCCATTCAATCTAAGGTGGACTAGGTCCACCATAGTATTAAATAAGGCCCACTGTGTTAGTTATATATAATAAATGGGTAGTTAGATATAATAAATGGGCTTTCTAGAAGATTCCTTCTCTAGAATGTTCCTAGGAGATAGATAATTCTATAAAAGGAAATGTAAGCAATGTCATTGGCATGGAGAAGAATATTGTTGATGTACAAGCAAGTATTGCTTGAGGAGTGCATTCCTTCCATAAGGAATAATATATGGGTTACCTTACCTCAAGGGTTTTCTCTATTTCTTGTGTTTAGTGGTTTAGTGAATGGTTTGGTGTTTATTGTTGGTATATTTCTGAATCATATTTGCAGATCTAGTATTGATATATAACATTTGATATCAAATCTCTTTCCTTGTCCAAAGAAGTGAATGATTTTTTTTTCATTTTGCAGATATTTTTTAAAGGGAAAAAAGGGGGCGATACACTTCAGACTCAGTTTTGAAACTTTATGAGCAGATTTTTCATAAAAAAATTAGATATTTGAATTCCTCTAAGAAACTAACCCAATTTCAAAAAAAAAATCAGCCGAAACGGAGTCCTGGAAGTAAACTTATGAGCATTTTAGATTCAACAAATTTTCAGTTTTTTTTCTTCGGAAAAAGTCGCGTGATTTGCACAGTAAGTTCTTTTATAAACCCTAGTGTTTGTTGTAGATTTCTCTAAGCAAGATTATTTTTACTAGAAAAAATGATGGCCCTAGTATTGAATAATTTTTAAAAGAAGATAAGTCAATTTGGAAAAAGAATTGGAGAGGTATAGTCAATTTACGCTTAAAAGGTGATGCAGCCATTTGGTGGAAATCACTTGACTGTGGCAAAATGAAGGCACTCTTTGATGAAGAATTTGACCAAGTGTTTTTAGACAAGTGGTCTCTTGCCAAAAGTAAGGATACAGAAAGAACCAGATATTTATTACAAGTCCATGGTTGTATTGATAAAGAAAATATCATTGTTTCTATTAACCCCAGTTGCATGCATAACTTTATCAATGTTCAATTGGTTAATAGATTGCAAGTTGCTGCAAAGAATATTCAAAGCACACAAGTTGTAGGTGAAAATGTTCAATTTTTTAAAGATTTGAAGCTCACTATGGATAAATATGCATTGCATTCATATTTTTATGCTATAAATATGGGTGAGGTGGACATTGTTTTGGGATATCCGTGGATAAAATTAGTGGGTACAGTTAATATTAATGTGCAAAAGAAGTTTCTAAAGCTATGGTACAAGAAAAATAAAATCACATTGAAGGATGTGTCTCGTAGTAATACAAAAGGGCCCACAACAACAAGCACATAAGTTCTTGTAGAGTCCAAAGTTGAATCAGAGGCAGAGTCTACATAAGGAGATGAATCAAAGCCACAAGAAGGACACAATAAAGAAGCTAAGGAGTGTTGGATTTACTTCACACACACCTATGATTTATTTTTACTAAGAGTTTTACTTGTTTGTTAGTCATAATTAGTCATTATCCAGTCTCCTATATTTTAAGGGAGAATATTCCACCTAGAGAATATTCTCTTTCAGTTGACACTTCAGATTGACTATTTGAGTTGAGTCTAGATGCTGCATTGGTTTTGTCACCATGCAACATTGGGATCATGACCATGCTAATGAAAATTTTCCTTGGGATCATCACCATACTGGCGCATTACCCTTGATCTAATCCTCACTACATTCTTTTCAGTCAGTTAACTGAAGACTAGTTGACTAGTTAACTCAGCTGGGTGGCAGTTCACTCCTGTAACTGCCTGAGAGACTAGACTAGGTGGCAGTTCACTCCCGTAACTTTTGGTGTGTGTCCAGATCACTCTATACCACCACTATGGTGAATGGGTTCTCCTCTAGTGCACATTCATTGAGTTATACAGAGTATATCATGTGTAAATTATTCATTATTCATTATGGTTAATGAGAATTCTTCCATTCTTTCTCTCCTTCTTCTTCTTTCTCAATTTCTCTCTGCAAATGTGTGTAGTATTTTCTAGCTATATCTATTCTATGCAATTTGAACACATTTACATGGTATCAGAACTGACGGACTCCTAAGAAAAAGCTAGACCAATTTTTTTTGCAGGTACAAAATATTGAAGACAACGAAAAATATGGATTTACAAAAGGAATTCATTCTTACACCTTACAACTAATTTGCATGGAAGGAGAGAATAATGATTCATCTCTGAACCAAAGGATTGTATAGGTTAACCTTGAATATAGATACATAACTGACATCAGCCATAGAAAAATCCAAGTACTTAATTCATATGGATGAAGCACTCAGAACGATATGCAGTCTTATTTCTCCCGATCTCCTTTTTCACATATCTTTCTGTAAGACTCCCAATGAAGCCTGGACCACCTTGGAAGGGCTCTTTGGAAAACATGATGAGATGAGGGGACACATGTTGGAGGTGGAATTTCTCACATTGGATCAAAAAATCTTCGATAATATCCAAGATTTCTTTACAAAATTCAAGGATTTACTGTCACAACTCAAAGCTTGCGGGGTTAATAAATCTAAGGAGGAGAAACAAATGGTTCTCACCATTCTCTCCAAAATTGGTCCCGATTTCTCTGTTTTTGTGTCCACATTCAATTCAGTCAGATTGTCCTCTGGAGCCACCTGGAAGATGCCTTCTCTTGAGGAATTTATCGAATCCCTAACACAAGAGAAAACCAAGCTCATCAACATGGGAAAAATCAAAGGCCCAAAGGTGCATGCACTTACTGTGCAAGATGGCAGCCATCAATATCATAAATATAAAAATAAATACAAAAGGAAATATCATGCACATCTGAAAAAGGAAGGGTACACAAAACCCTTCACCGATGCCTCTAGATCCAAAGGGGGAAAGGGAAGAAAAGGGGAGAAATGCACGTACTGTCACAAGGATTCCATCCAGAATCTGCATGCATGCAAAAAAAAATAGATATAATGTCTCAAATACTTCATAAAAACAACCTTGGGGATTTCTTCCCCGAGGGTGCCAAGAAGAAGACGCCAGAAGATCAGAATCCCAAGAAAGGATATTCTAGCCATGCCTTGATTGCCATCAACTCCTCTCCCAATGCTTGGATCGTAGATTTAAGAGAATCATATCACATGGCTGCCTAAAAAGTAGTCTATTCTTCATTGGATGCATTCAAAGGTCCTCCTATTCTAATGGGGGACAACTCTTCAATCGAAGTCACCGGCAAAGGAAGGATTGAACTCACCAACTGAAGCTTCGAGAATGTGTTGCATGTACAAAAAAATTCCGTCAACATTCTCTCCATGTATCAGATGACGAATTATAGCACCGGAAAGAAAGTCATATTCACACCAAATGTCATGGACAACTACAACATGCAAACCAACTCCAGGGTTGCTACCAGTGAGGTAAATCATCAGTCTAGATTGTATACATTTTTTGAATTCATTAAACTTGATTATGCTTTACTGCTTACTCATGTTGATGAAAGTAGTAGGATATGGCACAAATTTTAAAGGTTTGGACATTTGAATTTCAGATACATGCAACAACTTAGCAAGAAAATATTGGTTGATGGTCTACCAGACATCCATTTCTCCAAGGGATTATGTGAGGGATGTGTTCTCGGAAAACACCCTCAAGTGAAATTTGACAAAGGAAAGTCTCAGAGAGATTCTGCACCTTTATATATGATCCACAGTGACCTTATGGGTCCTTTTCCACATCCATACATAAAAAAATCAAGGTTTTTTCTCATTGTTGTTGACGATTTCTCACATTTTACATGTATCTACTTTCTCAGGAAAAAATCCGAGGTATTTCAACACCTCAAAGATTTCAAAGCCCCAGTTGAGACACAGTCCAGAAAGAAGATCAAAGTCTTCTCAACTGATAATGGGGGAGAGTATGTCAATCATTAGATACATGATATTTTCCATGAGGCAGGGATTCATTTGCAACACACAATTCCCTATACTCCACATCAAAACAGAGTTGTTGAGCGAAAAAATAGATCTCTAAAGGAGATGGCATCTTACATGCTACATGAAAATTCACTACCAAAGAGACTATGGGTCGAAGAACTTAATTGTGCAACATACATCCAAAATAGATCTCCCCATAGATCTGTCAAGGATAAGACCCCCTACGAGGCTTGGAGCAGCCTCAAATCGGAAGTGACCCACTTTCGTATTTTAGGTTCACGTGCATGGGCCTAGATTCCCTTTGAAAAGATGAAGGCACTTGATCCACAGAGCACTTAGTATATTTTTGTTGGGTACCCTGACGGTGTGAAAGGATATAGACTTATTGACCTTTCCTCAGACTGGCTCATCATTGAGCAAAGTGTCCAATTCGAGGAAAGTGTCTCACATATACCTCAATAGCCGCATGTAGACACCTTCATTATTCCACCCATCCGAGATGATGAGCATGCACATGACGACTCTTCTTCAGATGAGAGTTCTGATTCAAAGGAATCAGATGATTCTGATTTAGAGTCAGTACATTCAGATGCAGAGTCAGAGAATCCAGATGCAGTTGCAGAGTGAGAGTAGAGGCCCAAGTGGGAACATACTACTCTTCAATATGCAAGGGATCTCATTGGTGATCCAATCGATACTAGGAGGACTCGATCTGATTTCAAGGAGCCTCCTATTGCACTCACTAACACTAGACCATTGCCCTCCATGCATCTTTTCTTGGTTCAATATTCAGATCCACACTCTTATGGCGAGGCTGCTGGAAATCCCTTTTGGGAATCCGCCATGCAGGAGGAGCACAACTCCCTCCTCGAGAAAGAGACTTGTGATCTTGTTCCCTTTCCTTCTGGGAGGAAAATTTTCAGATGCAGATGGGTCTACAAGATCAAGAGTGTTGTGGATGGATAGATTAACAGATACAAATATAGGCTTGTTTTCTGTTGGAATAGGGGCAGACCTAGGGTTCAACGCTACAACAATGCACCAACAAAGCTCTAACTACTGACCCTTTCGGAAACACTTGCGAAGCAGATGAAGTCTCACTCGAGGTAGGGACGGGGGTGGTTTCAAGACTTAGGTGTCTACAACCTTAGCTAGGACACATATATGTGATTATAATACTTAATACAACTCTTAGCACCGTCAGTTCCTTAATATGTAATCACTATTGACTTTGCTGATACACCAGAGTTTCGCAGTATTCACACTAATCTGTAGTATTCAAGCACTTAGCATATACAAATGGATAAGAATGAGCATATCAAACACTAAGCATGAATATATAGATCAGATCTAACATTCTCACATATAATAAGCACAAAGCATAAATAGATCTATCTAAACATATAAGAGAACTTAGTATATAACATATGAACACATCAAGACAAAGCACAAAGCACATAACACAGTGTTTACATGGTTCACCCCCACCCTGGGGCTACGTCCACCAACTCTTCTTCTTTATTGTCTTTGGTCAATCGGTTACAAGCACAAAGCCATCAAAACCCTTACTCCACCCAGGACAAAAGATCTGCACAGGTTGCTAGATCCTTCTTCCTTGCGCTACAACACTAAGCTCTCTAGAATCTACTACAAGGACCTGCACTTAGCTCTGCAAATCTCTTACAATCATGCAACAAGCACTTAGAGACACTAGTGACACTTAGCATACATTCACATCACATAGATGCACTATTCTCTCCTTTCTTACATTGCCTATCCTTCTATTTATACATACAAAATAGGCCTAAACATGGGTAAACCCATGGGCCGACATCCCATTCCCGTTACATATTCCCAAAAACCCTAAAAGGGGCCCAAAAGGGGGCCAAGATCCTGTGATCTCCACTTCATCTTGCGCTCCTCCTTCGACAGGCTGTCGAAGTCCCAAAATAGGTCAATATGACCAAGAAAGTCCCAAAACTTGGTCAAGGGCCAACAAGCCCCCAACACTCACTTGTGACTCGTCCTGAGTCACTCTAGTCTGATTAGTTCAGCTTCGTATGCCTTGAGTTTCTTCAACTTTCTGCTTTGCTGTGGCCTCTTGTTCGGTGAACTCCTGTATTACTGTGTCATTCACTGGCCATTCTAGGATCTGTTCTACTGCGATGACAACCTGTTCTAATTCTGTTTCTTGGCTCTCCACCTCTGTAAACAACTGGCATGCCTTATCTTGCACAGGTTGAAGTCCTTGAGTGACTTGCATCACTTTGCTTTGAAGCATATGGATCTGTTGCTGAGCTGTGAATTTCTCTTGAAACCTCTTCATTCGTTCTACAACTGACATGGCCTTCAATTGTGCCTGTAGTGTATCTCCATGCTACTTTGCTTCCTAGAGATATGACTCCAGTGTCTGTAACTGCAGGTTTTCAATGAGGTTCTCGTATGTCTAGGTGCTTCGGTTACTCAAATCCTTGCACTCCAAGGAAAGATATTTTAATATGTCAACTGTGCTGCGGGTAGTTGCTTCCCTTAGGTCTCTTACATCTTGAGGAGTCTCAGGCACAATGTGGAGCTCCAAGTATGCTATGCATTGTTGGAGCTGTTGGATTACTTCTTCGAGTTGCACCACCTGATATGGGACTCTCTCTTCGACCTTTACTTCGATGACTGTCACAGAGCGAAGTGATCTGTGAACCATTTCCTTAACTTTGAGTTATGCCACCTGCTGTGCGACTCTCTCTTCGACCTTTACTTCGATGACTGTCACAGAGCGAAGTGATCTGTGAACCATTTCCTTAACTTCAAGTTGCTTGGAGAGCAACTGTTCCTTGCTTTGCTGTAACTGTACTTTTTCTTCATCCCACTTCTCTTGTAGAGCTAGATTTTCCCATTCTGTAGCACTACATTGCTCCTCTAGGTCTTTCTGTACTTGTGCTAAAGCCTGGGTGGCTTGTGTTGTCTCTTCCTGAGCTTGTTGAAGGTGAGATTCGACTGTATCAGCAATGCGGTGTAGTTGTGCTGGCTCATCACCTAGTTCTGACGTTCCTACTGACAGAGGCACAGTGGAAACTGCACGACTGGACTGTATTGCCTGTTGCACCCCTTGGAGCTCGTCCTTAATCCAAATGAACACCTCCTCTTGCTTAGATTCCTGCTTCTCTTCTATCTCCAACGAAGCATCATTCAATGCTGCGACAATGAAGTCGAAGTCGTTTGAGGTGAGGGTGGTCTCAAATTTGGTCCTGTTTGCTTTCGATTTCTTCCTTGAAGAAGGTTTTAGAGGGGAAACCTTCCTTTTCTTTGAGGGGTCCTCCTCGTCTCTGGGCGGTGTAACTTCGAATTTCTTCTGTTCAACTTCTGCACCATCTCCTCCTTGCTCTGCTGAGATGGAAGCAGTCTTCATGGATGCACTATCTAAATCATGGACCTCTTCGGTCTTCTTTGTCTTGCTAGGTCTAGGTATACTCATCTCAGTTTCTGGACTGTCAACATCAGACATCTCCGCAAGGTTCGCTGGAACAAGGAGGTCCATCGACCATTCCTTGGTTATCTCTTCCAAGTCATCCTCCATCAACTTGTAGTATGATTACAGCTGATGTTTATGCTCATCAACATGCACTGTGATATAGATGAAATGGTGGTCCGTGATGAATTTCATCAAGGGCCTAAACCTGTGGAGAGTGTTTGAGGTTATACGAGGCATAGACTGGATGGCTACCTTCAACTGGTTGTAATAAGTGTGGAAGATGACATTTGATTTCCACTGCTTGTTCATGTCGTTCGAGTACCATAGTGTACTGAACTTTGCGGCCAAATGTTCAAACGACTCAATGTCCGGGAAGTTTGCACCTTTCGACATCTCCCATGCGATGAAAGTGATCAGGATGAGAATCCAGCTAAAGTAGAAATCATATCCTTGATCTTGTGCTTCCATGCAGTCCAATTCCAGCTGATTTACAAGGTACTTCACCCAATTCATTTGTAGGCCCTCCACACACTTTCCTGTGAGGTCAACTACAAATCCAGTCACTTTGGTGGGTCGTTTATTGCGAACCAACTTTCCTGCGATCAATTGACAGGATAGGCACACTGCGCCACTCTGGATAGAGGCTACCTTGTAGCCTCATGTCCCTTCTCGACATCCCTGTAGGTGTCTTTTATCATCTGTGCAAGAGCGCGATCCATGGTTTTCCCAGGATAGAAATCCTGTGGGTCAAGGCCTTGCATGCTCAACCCTATGATCCGATTAATCAACGACGGATCCACTATGATACAATGATTCAACCATAAATATCCACCATGGTAGCAGGACAATAGTAGCTTGATGCATGTGTTCACTTCTTGGTGCCTTCCGAAGTGTGGGATATTCATAACATCGAGGAGGGTGGACTGCGCGAGGTTCATGGTCCATGACTGGGGTACAATATTCGAGCAGGGATGATTTTAGGGGCTAAATTTTGCTCATGGGCTAATTTTCCATGGTTTTTCCAAAAACAAGATTCGCTATTTTAAAAATTATTCACCCAAATTCTAGAGGATAAAATTATTTTACCTTAAAAATCGCCAAAATTTTATAAAAGATGTATAAAATACTTAGAAATTTGAATATTTTTACAAAAATATCATTAAACATTTATAGTTGACATATGAAGGATTAGTAATATTCGCCAAGGTTTCTACATTAAATTTTTTTTTTCCATCCTTAAAATCGTCCGTCTTTGAGTTCTTTCCCTTGGTTCTGGTCAGATACTTGTGTGGGGTGAGCATGTTGTACACCTTCCTATCACCGAGGTTGAAGTCACTAAACTTCAATGCTGCGATCTTATCTTGGTTTGCGTGCACTGCGCGTATCCCCTTCAGGAGGTACGTAGTGACCAATTCATATTTAAAGTCTCTTGGCACACTGTCTTGGTTTATTGTGCCACTCAGAGATGGTAGATAGGCAGGTAGAATTCTTAGAATCAACTTATCATTCGCCAAGTCATCCTTGTGCTTAGTTTGCCTTTCACGGGATGGTCCAGTTCCATGAGCAGT
>JASDQU010011810.1:34356-51223 GCA_032191745.1 Picea mariana
ACAAAATAGGCCTAAACATGGGTAAACCCATGGGCTGACATCCCATTCCCGTTACATATTCCCAAAAACTCTAAAAGGGGCCCAAAAGGGCGCTGAGATTACGTGATCTCCGCTTCATCTTGCGCTCCTCCTTTGATAGGTTGTTGAAGTCCCAAAATAGGTCAACATGACCAAGAAACTCCCAAAACTTGGTCAAGGGCCAAAAATCCCCCAACACTCACTTGTGATTTGTCCCGAGTCACTCTGGTCTGATTAGTTCAGCTTCGTATGCCTTCAGCTGCTTCAACTTGCTACTTTGCCGTGGCCTCTTGTTCGGTGAACTCCTATATTACTGTGTCGTTCACTGGCCGTTCTAGGCTCTGTTCTACTGTGATGACAACCTATTCTAATTCTACTCCTTGGCTGTCCACCTCTGTAAACAACTGGCATGCCTTATCTTGCACAGGTTGAAGTCATTGAGTGACTTCCATCACTTTGCTTTGAAGCATATGGATCTGCTGCTGAGCTGTGCGTTGCTCTTGAAACCTCTTCATTCATTCTACAACTGACATGGCCTTCAGCTGTGCCTGTAGTGCATCTGTGTGCTGCTTCGCCTCCTAGAGTTGTGACTCCAGTGTATGTAACTGCAGGTTTTCAGTGAGGTTCTCGTATGTCTAGGTGCTTCAGTTACTCAAATCCTTGCACTCCAAGGCAAGAGATTTTAATATGTCAACTGCGCCGTGGGCAGTTGCTTCCATTAGGTTTCTTACATCTTGAGGAGTCTCGGGCACAATGTGGAGCTCCAAGTCTGCTATGCGTTGTTGGAGGTGCTGGATTACTTCTTCGAGTTGCGCCACCTGCTATGGGACTCTCTCTTTGACCTTTACTTCGATGATTGTCACAGAGTGAAGTGATCTGTGAACCATTTCCTTAACTTCGAGTTGCACCACCTGCTGTGCGACTCTCTCTTTGACCTTTACTTCGATGACTATCACAGAGCGAAGTGATCTGTGAACCATTTCCTTAACTTCGAGTTTCTTGGAGAGCAACTGTTTCTTGCTTTGCTGTAACTGTACTTTTTCTTCATTCCACTTCGCTTATAGAGCTAGCTTTTTTGATTCTGCAGCACTGCGTTGCTCCTCTAGGTATTTTTGTACTTGTGCTAAAGCTTGGGTGGCTTGTGTTGTCTCTTCCTGAGCTTGTTGAAGGCGAGATTCGACTGTATCAGCAATGCGGTGTAGTTGTGCTGGCTCATCACCTAGTTCTGATGTTCCTACTAACAGAGGCACAGTGGAAACTATGCGACTGGACTGTATTACCTGCTGCACCCCTTGGAGCTTGTCCTTAATCCAAATGAAGAGCTACTCCTGCTTAGCTTCCTGCTTCTCTTCTATCTCCAGCGAAGCATCGTTCAATGTTGCGACGATGAAGTCGAAGTCATTTGAGGTGAGGGTGGTCTCAAATTTGGTCTTGTTTTCTTTCGATTTCTTCCTTGAAGAAGGTTTCGGAGGGGAAACCTTCCTTTTCTTTGAGGGGTCCTCCTTGTATCTAGGTGGTGTAAGTTTGACTTTCTTCTGTTCAACTTCTGCGCCATCTATCTCTCCGCCATCTCCTCCTTGCTCTGCTGAGATGGAAGCGGTCTTCACAAATGCACTGTCTAAATCATGGACCTCTTCAATCTTCTTTGTCTTGCTAGGTCTAGGTATATTCATCGCAGTTTCTGGACTGTCGGCATCAAACATCTCCACAAGGTTCGCTGAAACAAGGAGGTCCACCGACCATTCCTTGGTTATCTCTTCCAAGTCATCCTCCATCAACTTGTAGTACGACTACAACTGTTGTTTATGCTCATCAACACGCGCTGTGATATAGATGAAATGGTCGTCCGTGCTAAATTTCATCAAGGGCCTAAACCCGTGGAGAGTGTTTGAGGTTATACAAGGCACAGACTGGATGGCCACCTTCAACTGGTTGTAATAAGTGTGGAAGACAACATTTGATTTCCACTGCTTGTTCATGTCGTTCGAGTACCACAGTGTACTGAACTTTGCAGCCAAAGGTTCAAATGACTCAATGTCCGGTAAGGTCACACCTTCTGACATCTCCCATGCGATGAAAGCGATCAGGATGAGAATCCAGCTAAAGTGGAAATCATATCCTTGATCTTGCGCTTCCATGCAGTCCAATTCCAGTTGATTTACAAGGTACTTAGCCTAATTCATTTGTAGGCCCTCCGCACACTTTCCTGCGAGGTTGACTACAAATCCAGTCACTTGGGTGGGTCGGTTCTTGTGAACCAACTTTCCTGCGATCAATTGACAGGCTAGGCACACTGCGCCGCTCTGGATAGAGGCTACCTTGTAGCCTTGTGTCCCTTCTCGACATCCTTGTAGGTGTATTTTATCATCTGCGCAAGAGCATAATCCATGGTTTTCCTAGGATAGAAATCCTGTGGGTCAAGGCCTTGCATGCTCAACCCTGTGATCCGATTAATCAATGACGGATCCACTATGATACAATGATTCAACCATAAATATCCACCATGGTAGCAGGACAACAGTAGCTTGACGCATGCGTTCACTTCTTGGTGCCTTCCGAAGTGCAGGATCTTCATAACGTCGAGGAGGGTGGACTGTGCGAGGTTCATGGTCCATGACTGGGGTACGATCTTCGAGTAGGGATGATTTTAGGGGCTAAATTTCGCTCATGGGCTAATTTTCCGTGGTTCTTCCAAAAACGAGATTCGCTATTTTAAAAATGATTCACCCAAATTCTATAGGATAAAATTATTTTACCTTAAAAATCGCCAAAATTTTATAAAAACTGTATAAAATACTTAGAAATTTGAATATTTTTACAAAAATATCGCCAAACATTTATAGTTGACATATGAAGGATTAATAAGATTCACCAAGGTTTCTACATTAATTTTTTTTTTCCATCCTTAAAATCATCCATCTTCGAGTTCTTTCCCTTGGTTCTGGTTAGATACTTGTGCGGGGCGAGCATGTTGTACACCTTCCTGTCGCCGAGGTTGAAGTCGCTAAACTTCAATGCTGCGATCTTATCTTGGTTTGTGTGCATTGCGCATATCCCCTTCAGGAGGTACGTGGTGACCAATTCATATTTAAAGTTTCTGGGCACACTGTCTCGATTTATTGTGCCACTCATAGGTGGTAGATAGGCAGGTAGAATTCTCAGAATCAACTTGGCATTCACCAAGTCATCCTTGTGTTTAATTCGCCTTTCACGGGATGGTCTAGTTCCATGAGCAGTGGATGGGGATGCTTGCACTGTTTTTATGGATGAAGCCTGGATACCTTCAAACATCGACTTGGATTTCTCAGTCATCAAGTCGATCAAAGCTTCCTCAACAGATTTCTTTGTAGCGCTCAATGCTTCCAACATACGCACTCAGGGCGAAAAATTCGTGTGTTTGGGGAACACATTAGACATGTTAATGAGATAGAGAGGGAGAGCACAATGATCACTGTATAAACTCGGCTTAGTTTGTGGGCTCGAATTCTCAATTAGAAAAAAGTGTTCTCAGTGCATGGTGCGACATGATAAATAGGTAACTCGACAACAGTGTGCTTACAATGGGTATGAGCCTCCATTAACTCCTGTTTGATCTGTTATGGCGTGGCCCAATGGTCTGATGACGAACCTTTATTTCTTTTCTGCCAGTTCGAAGAGGGAGTCGAACAGATATATCGGCCCCAACGACTATATTGCTTCGTCATGGCGAAATGCCATGTGTCACTGTTTTTATATCTCGACGAAACTCCAATTTTACAATTTTTCTTTCTACGAGGTCTCCTCGAGAACCTCCTATATCTTTTCAGTCTTAGCCTTCTTCTTTCTTGAATATCGAGCCTTTTTTTTTTTCCAGTGAGCTTCGTCTCGGTAGTTCTTTTTCCATTCTTATTCTTTTCTTCTGTGGTCTTAGTCACTTTGCACTGTTGAGATTCTTCCCTAGGGTTCCTGGATAATACTTCTTCTTTGTCTGGGATAGGTAATTCAATATTCTGTGGATTCTCTAGAGTTCTCTTAACTTCAATAGCTGGGTTACTATCATTAAACATCTTCGATCTGCTCTCCTATTCTTCAATCAATTGTGCGATCTTTCTGGTCATGAAAACTTTTAACTCTTGCTTCTTCTGTTCCAAAAATTCTTCTTCCTATTTTCGTCTGGCTTGATCTCTATCAATTCAAGGTTTTCCTATTAACATGGTAAATGGGGTGTGGTTCTCATTGAATTGAATAATATCAAAATCTTATTCCATTGAAGTTCCATTGACAGTCATAGGTATTTGAGAGAGCCTCCCACATAGGTTTACCATTTTTCCTCTAAATAACCCTATTCCTCCTAGTGAAGGGATCATAGCAGGCCTTCCAATAGCTTCCCAAGTTCTTTCTGTCATGATATTCACTTGTGTTTCCTCATCTAGAACACAGTCAATGCCAAAGTCCCCTATTCTTGCTTCAAGGCACTCCTTGTCTTCAAAAATCTCTGATAGTCTAACATGTCGATGGTCATCCAAGGTTTCTTTCATCTGTAGTAATATGTTCTCTGATTCTTTCTAGGGTTCTGCTATAGCCTTAGTTTCTAGATTTGTTGTAGGGTTTTCTTGTCTTATGTTCATACTTTCAAGTTTAACAATCATTCTAGGGCAATCCAACACTTCATGGTCTAGAGCTTTGCAATAAAGACAACTAGGTCTTCCACCAGGGCATTCCTTAGCAAGATGTACCACTCTTCTGCAACTGTAACATAGGGTTAATCCTCTCTTTCTTTTAAATGATCCCCAACCTCCTCTGTACTGTGCACTAAGATCATAGGAGTTAACCTGCAATAAATTCTTTCTAGGATCATGCATCCATTTGTTAGTCCAAACATTCTTTCTATGCATTGGTATAACATATCTTTCACTAGTCTTATTAGATCTATTAATATCAAACCTTCTTTCATCTATTAGTGCCCTAGTTTTTAGACTAGGACAAATCCCATCAATCATACCTAGATCCATACTCTAGAAACAAAAATTTCTACTTATCTTAGTTCTACAGAGCACAAAGCTTTCAGATCTAAAATTTTTAACTATTCTTACCTTTATCAGAGCACAGGGTTTGCAGATCTTACCTCTTTTAATAAGAAATTCTTACCTTTACCTTTTTTAGAGCACAAATCTTTCAGATCTTGCTTCTTTCCTTCATATATGATCTTCTTTTCTTTAGATCGAGCTTATTTCTTTCAGATATGACCTTCTTTCTTTAGAACAGAGATTTATAAATCAAGTAGAACACTGCGCACCAGGGAACAACTCTTTGCACAGAGCTTATTCTTCCTTAGTTCCCAACAATCACAGTTTTGGTCCCGATAATGGAACCATTTGTTGGCACAGGGGCAGACCCAGGGTTCAACGCTACAACACTGCACCAACAAAGCCCTAACTACCGACCCTTTCGGCAACACCTGCGAAGCAGATGAAGTCTCACTCGAGGTAGAGGTAGGGTTGGTTGTAAGACTCAGGTGTCTGCAACCTTAACTGGGACACATATCTATGATTATAATAATTAATACAACTCTTAGCACCGTCAGTTCCTTAATATGTAATCACTATTCACTTCACTGATACAATAGAGCTTCACAGTATTCACACTAATCTACAGTATTCAAGCACTTAGCATATACAAATGGATCAAAATGAGCATATCAAACACTAAGCATGACTATCTAGATCAGATCTAACATTCTCACATATAATAAGAACAAAGCATAAATAAATCTATCTAAACATATTAGAGCACTTAGCATATAACATATGAACACATCAAGACAAAGCACAAAGCACATAACACAGTGTTTACGTGGTTCACCCCTACCCTGGGGCTACGTCCACCAACTCTTACTCTTTATTGTCTTCGGTCAATCGGTTACAAGCACAAAGCCATCAAAACCCTTACTCCGCACAGGACAAAAGATCTACGCATCTCGCTAGATCCTTCTTCCCTGCGCTGCATCACTAAGCTCTCCACAATCTTCTACAAGGACCTGGACTTAGCTCTGCAAGTCTCTTATAGTCATGCACAAAGCACTTACAGACTCTACTCGCACTTAGCATACATTCAAATCACATAGATGCACTATTCTCTCCTTTCTTACATTTCCTGTCCTTCTATTTATACATACAAAATAGGCCTAAACATGGGTAAACCCATGGGCCGACATCCCATTCCTGTTACATATTCCCAAAAACCCTAAAAGGGGCCCAAAAGGGGGCTGAGATCCCATGATCTCCACTTCGTCTTGTGCTCCTCCTTCGATAGGCTATCGAAGTCCCAAAATACGTCAACATGACCAAGAAACTCCCCAAACTGGGTCAAGGGCCAACATTGCCAAAGGTTTTCAGTAGGTGCATGGTATTGACTATGATGAGACCTTCTCTCCAGTAGCGAAGATGGATTCCATACAATTGGTACTTTCCATTGTGACAACCAAGGGATGGGAAGTCCATCATATGGAAGTGAATAATGCATTTCTTCATGGTGATCTCTCTAAGGAGATCTATATGGGGCAGCCCCAGGGATTTATGCACGACTCATCTTTGGTCCATCGATTGAATAAGTCCCTTTATGGACTCAAGCAGGCTCCGAGGGCATGGTATGCCAATATGGACTCCTACTTGTTGTCACAGAACTTTGTACGTTGTAAATGAGACCCGAATGTATACATGCTCAGGATGATTGATTCACTTCTACTCTTAGTTCTATATGTTGATGATTTGTTGATCACTGGTTGCTCGACTTCAACGATTGCTGTAGTTAAGATGATTATACATGATAGGTTTTTGATGAAGAACATGGGTCTAGTACACTTATTCCTTGGACTTGAGATCAGTCATGATGCATAAGGCATCAAACTGTCTCTGGCCAAGTATGCACAAGGTCTCCTTGAGAGATTTCACATGACAGACTACAAGTCTGCTCCGAATCCTTTCCTATCAGGAGTCAAACTTGAGGATGGTGGAGAGACTCCAATGGTTGACAACACACTATACATACAACTAGTGGAGAGCTTGTTATATCTCACACACTCCAGACCAAACCTCTCCTATGAAGTTGGCATAGTTTCCACGTTCATGTAGGAGCCACATGAGCTACATTGGAAGGCTGAAAAGCGTATCCTTCGATACGTACATGGCACCATCACCTTTGGGATTCATTATGTAGCAGACTCTACATTAGATCTCATCGGGTTTATTGATTCAGGCTGGGTTGGCGATAGCACTGATCACAAGTCCACATCTGGTTACTCACTCAGTCTTGGTTCCTAGCCCATCTGTTGGTCGAGCAAGAAGCAAGTTTCCATTTCTCTATCTTTAGCAAAGGAAAAGTACAGAGGGGTAGTTAGCATAACCATTCAGGCTATGTGCCTACAACATTTTCTCATTGAGTTGGGCATTCGGTTTCATCGATCGATCGTCATCTGGTGTGACAACCAGAGCACTCTGAAGTTATGTAGAGATCTAGTTCAGAGGCAATGGATGAAGCACATCGAGATCCACATGCACTACATTCAGGACTTAGTACACAAGGGGATCATCGACCTACAGTTCCATCCTTCAACAAAACATACGACATACATCTTCACCAAGACCTTCACTGAGAAGAAGTTACATTCTTTGCGAAGTTGTCTTGGAGTGAAGGACATAGTTTCCTAGCAACTGTAGTTCTTCTTTTTACATACATTGTACCTTGAGGGGGGGTTTTTCCCATGAGGTTTTCCCTCTTTCCTCACTTTATTTCAATGTATTTTTTGTATTTGGGTACCTAACATGGCCTCATTGCCAGGACCCATTATTTATTTTCACTATAGTGATGTTCATGGGGCGTGTTGGAGTTACTTCACACACACCTAAGATTTCTTTTTCCTAAGGTTTTTCCTTGTTTATTAATCATAATTAGTCATTATCCGGTCTCCTATATTTTAGGGGAGAATATTCCACCTAGAGAATATTCTCTTTTAGTTGAAACTTTAGTTTGACTAGTTGAGTTGAGTTTAGATGCTGGATTGGTTTTGTCACCATGAAACATTGGGATCATGACCATGCTAATGCAGAATTTCCTTAGGATACTGGTGCATTACCCTTGATTCCTTGATATACTCCTAACTACACTTTGTTTAGTCAGTTATCTGAAGACTAGTTGACTAGTTAACTCAGCTAGGTGCTAGTTCACTCCCGTAACTACCCGAGAGACTAGACTAGGTGGCAGTTCACTCTCATAACTGATGGTGTGTGTCTAGATCAGTCTAGACCACCACTATGGCGCATTGGTTCTCCTCTAGTGTGCATCAATTGAGTAAAATAGAGTATATCATGTGTAAATTATTCATTATTCATTAAGGTTAATGGGAATTCTTCCATTTTTTCTCTCCTTCTTCTTTCTCAATTTCTCTCTGCAAATGTGTGTAGCATTTTCTAGCTATATCTATTCTATGCAAGTTCAACACATTTACAAGGAGGTCATTGACTCTAAGGCACAAGGGGTTCCATATTTGAAGAAAAAGGAACCAATTCCACCAGTTGTTTTATATTTCCATCCACATCATATCGAGAAACAACGATCATTAAAACAAGGGCATAAACATAAATACACTTATGCACCAGCAGGGAACTAGAAAGGAAACCATTCAAGAGGTGCATGGAGGACTACTAGAACTACAGGGAGACATTGCACTAGAGAACCAACCCCATGGAAACACCGAAGCGACGCAGAACAAGATCAAGGTGGCAAGGCAACAATTGGACATTATGTCCATCTTTCATTAGGATGGATGGATGGTCGTACTTGGTACTAGTTGGTTACAATTCATAGTGATTCATATTGTATGGTATCTTCTCATGTTTCGGGGACAAAACATGCTTAAGGGGGTGGAATGTACTATACCTAGGGAGGTAATATGGGAGGTACCCAATGGGAATGAGGTTATGTATTATTAGTGGAGGCCATTCAAAGTAAGGTGGACTAGGTCCACCATAGTATTAAATAAGGCCCACTATGGTAGTTAGATATAATAAATGGGCTTTCTAGAAGATTCCTGCTCTAGAATGTTCCTAGGAGATAGAGAATGCCATAAAAGGAAATGTAAGAAATGTAATTGGCATGAATAAGAATATTGTTGATGCACAAGAAAGTATTGCTTGAGGAGTGCATTCCTCCCATAAGGAATAATATATGGTGTTACTCTACCTCAAGGGTTTTATCTATTTCTTGTGTTCACTGTTTCAGTGAATGGTTTGGTGTTTATTATTGGTTTATTTCTGAAGCATATTTGCAGATATAGTATTGGTATATAAGAGTTTGAGGATAATGGTGAACAAGAGTAGAGGGGGGAGAGGCCCTACAGGAGCGTGAGAGCATCCAACCCCCATCGTAGCTTTGTGTGAATGAAATAGGGATAGGCCACACACAAGGGAGAAGAAAGGAGGGTGGATGTATGAGCTAAAGACAACATCAGGCAGGGGGGATGGAAGATGGGAGGGAAGAGACCCATCTGAATGAGGAAGTACAAATGTATGAGNAAAAAAGGCATGATACAGAGCGAAGGGAAATGAGTTCCACATGTAAATAGAGGAGGGGGACAATAAAAGGGGAGAGTCCCTCCAAAACGAAAGACCATGATCATATTCCCAGGACATCAAAGAGGATCTAAGGGGCATGGTTGAATCTAATACTTCCATCAATGTCAAGTGAGCCAATTTCTCCTTTGACTCCATTATTGGCCAGTTTTTATGGAAGAGAGTTTAGATCCTGCTTAACATGCTATAGAAGCACTCGGTGAAAATCCTTGAGGATACCCTATACTCATCTGAAGATTGATTTAAGGCTCACATACATGGGGAGGGAGGAAAGCCTTAGGGTCCTTAATGTATTTTAAGAGTCACCCACAACTGAGAGAATTCTGATGCTTTTAGATCTGTCTATGAGCAGTAATTGTAGGAGGGCATATGTTTCATTTTGTATGTTGGTTTCCACTCCTAAATTCCATGAGAAAGTGGTCTCAATATGTCTTCCAGGGTCATACATAACCCCTCCCGCACCTGCCACCACGAGGTTCCCTTTGGAGGCTCCATCAAAGTGGAGAGTGAAGTGATATCGAATGATTAACCACCGTGAGAAGTTAATGATTGAGAGTTGAAGCTGCCAGGTTGATCCAAAATGAGCTAGGAGAGTGGCAGATGTTTTAATGGGGAATCCTTCCATCCACTTTGCTTCCCAAAATTCAAGTGCGTCGGGTCGAGTAGATCATAGTTCTCTTGAATTTAAATTCTCAAAGAGGAGTCCTATAACTTAAGTAGCCACCATTTCCAGAGTAGATTGTATCCCCTGGAAAATACCTCTATTTCTGGACAACCATATTTTATAGCAAACAAAGAAAGGCAGGGTTGACCAAATTCTTTTAAAAACATGCTCTCCTTTGAAGGTGCCAAGGTAGACTTGTGGCCAATTAAAAGTAATATTTTCTATTGTAGAGGGCCATTGTGTTTTGAAAGTAAGATCCTACAAAGATGTGTTCCAAACTACCTTGGGGAAGGGAAAATTCAAAAAGAGATGAGTGGAGTAGTCCAAGTCCTCAGAACAAAGGGCGCTTCTGGATGGGTCTTGAATGCCTCTTTTTTTACGAGTTTTCCTCAGTGAGAACTTTATGATGCATAAGGTTCCAACTGAAAGCACTTATTTTATGGATGTTATTAGGATTCCATATTCCTCACCATTTATAGATCTCGAGGGGCGGGGGGAGACCCAATTTAAAGAGTTCTAATTGATAACCCTATTTGGCTGAGTATCCAAGCTTTCCCTAGCCTCTACAGTCTCTTGAATCATGGTTAAGGGGGGAAAAATAATATAACTTGAGGAGAATATTCTTCAAGAGGGGCTGAAGGGGGGGCGAGGGGTCCCCCAAATTCCAACCGATCCATCTACCTGAATAGTCATAAAAAATGGAGACATCAAATATAGTGAGTTCATTATGGGAGTCAAGCCAATTTTTTAGGGGGTAAGTTCATGCATTGGTAAAAGAGGGGGATGTCACATAGTGCTATCTTGCAAAAATTTTATTTGTTTCCCATTGCTAGGGTTTGAAGTGAGGTTGGGAGAGAGGATGGGGAGGGAGGCTTGGAGAAGGCACCAAATTTGAGATTAGGTCGAGGGGGAAGACGAGTTTTCTAGGCATCTCAGGGGGGGACCTAGGAAGTATTTCCAACTTAAAACATATTTCCACCATTCCTTACGGTCAGACATTGACCACCAAATAATTTTGGCTCGAAGGGATTCATTCATGATGATGGGGTCCCAAATTCCAATCCCACCATGTCTTTTAGGGGCTTGGGATACATTTCAGTTTACCAGATGAAAACATTTAGTGTTTGATTTATCTCCTTACTAGAGAAAATGTGTGACAAAAGGAGGCAGGAGCTAACAATGTGGAAAATTGAAAAATCGGCAAGGCACTTAAAACAAAGTTAATAAGACAATTATGCTAGTTGGGTTTAGCCAATGTGCTCCCCATTGAGTGAATTTTGATTTGATTTTATCCAAGATAGGCTTCCAGGAAGCTATGGTCAGGGGTTTCAGATTTAGGGGGATTCCTAGGTATTCAAATGACCACCAATTTTCATCATAAGGGAAGACAAAGATCCTTGCTATATCTCTAGTAAGGATGAGGCTAGTGTTCCAAGTAAAGAGTTGGCTTTTGGAATTGCTAATTAAGATTACATAGGTGTTTGTGAATAGGTCCAAGATGTTTTTAAATATGATGGATACAATAGTGGAGGCAACATTGACAAGGAGGGTGTGATCAACAAATTGGGAATGATTAAATCTTTTAGTGCACCTTACAATTTTAATTCCAGAAATGGATTTTTCTTTTCTAGCATGTTCCAACAACCTGCTATGTTCTTCATCCATAAGACTATAGAGAAGGGGGGGGAGGGACATCCCTAACGGAGCCCCCATGAAGCACGAAATAAGTGGTTGGGGAAACCCATGAGAAACCATTGACAAGGGGGGTGATCCAAGGGGAGGAGAAACAAGCCGAGACCCTATTTATAAAAAAGTCATCAAAGCCAATTTTTTTTCAAGATAGCTAAGATGAAGCTAATCCTTACTATATCAAATGCATTGGCCATGTCTAACTTGATTACCATTCTTTTTTATTTTCTAGTTTTGCTGGAATGTATGGCTTCTTGGGAAAGGATACTATTTTCAATGATTTGTCTTTTCTCAACAAAGCCTCCTTGGTTTGGAGAAATGAGTCTTGGAAAAAGGGGTTTTATTCTACTTTCTATAACTTTTTAGATAATTTTGTAAGAGACATTGCAAAGAGAAATAGGCCTGGATCTAGAGAAGGAGGAGGGGTTCACCTCTTTAGGAACAAGGGCTAGGAAATAAGAATTGGTGTTTCCTCCCATGCGAGATTATTTCTAAACATACCTCACCACACGAAGTAAATCTAACTTAATAGTGTTCCAACATATTTTGTAAAAATGGGTCGAGAAACTATCAGGCCTAGGTGCTTTATCAGGTTCCAGTTGGTGGATGGATTTGAGGATTTTTTACTCTTTAATAGGTTCCAAGATATCTTTGCTATATTTTTGGGTGATGAATTGTGGGATATGGTCCAACAACTGAGCGATTTTCTCCTAATGAGAGAGGTGCTACTCTGAATACAAATTTCTAAAATGCTGAAAGGATGCCTCTTTTATGTGAGAAAATGAGGATGCAATTCTCCTGTCTTCTCTCACTATTTCATTGGAATTAGTCTTCCACATATGGGATTTGGATTTCCTATGAAATAATTTAGTGTTTATGTCCCCTTCTTTGAGACATGGATTCCATGATTTTAGCCAACAATTTTGTTCCTCCACTCGAAGGGCACTATGATATTGTTTGAAGGTCTATTTTTATTCTTGAAGTAATTCCCTTGTGATGGTCCCTTGTTCTATCTTTTCCTGGAAGGTCTCAAATTTTTTGAGCAGAGAAGTGATTTGGAAAGTGGGGGATTTATAAACCGATTTCAACCACTCCTTGAGAGCCTTCTTAGTCCTCTTCAACTTTTGTTCCCAAATGTGGACATGGGAGCTCGTGACCCAACAACTCCACGATTTGGAAATTAATTCGAAGGAGGGGTATTGATCCCATAAGGGGTTGAATATAAAAGAAATAGGGTCAAGGTCCTCAATATTAGACATGATCAGGGATATTGGATGATGATCAAAACCTCCTCAAGGAAGAATGAATGGAGAGCAAGATAGATTATCCTCAAGGAAATAATTGCTTACTAGGAATCTGTCTAAATGGGCTACAGTGTAGCCTGGGCCCAAACATTGATTTGACCAAGCATATCCACATTTCTTTGGTTTGATATTATAAAGATCCATGAGGGAGACCAGGTCCTCCATTTTTTCTCTTGAGGGGTCTCAAGCTAGACTATCACCCCTCTTTTCCTTGGGATGGAGGGTTGTGTTGAAGTCCTCAATGATAATGAAGTTGTGATTTGTGTTCGAGTTATGAAGGGAAAGAAGAGAATCCCAACAAATGTATTTTTAATGAGATTTGTTTTACATGTAAACATTAACCACAAATAGAACATCCCTTGTCACTACATGAGATAGGTTTACCTACAATCAATACTAAGTGTATTGGTTGCTTTCTAAGTGAAAAAAATGAGGGTTCTAGAGCATGAAGAGACCCGCTAAAGCACATCTTGATCTGATTTCAATTTCTTGACTGGATTTCCAAAATTTCAAACTAAGATGAAGGACATCCTCTTCCTTAAACTTAGTTTCCTTGAGAAGTATAACCTCCAGTCTCTCCTGCTATATTAAATACTTGACTAAATTGGATTTTGAGGGATTCCCGAGGCCCCTACAAATCTAGGAAATAAATTTCATCATTTATGAGAGGATTTAGGTACCCCTCCCTTGGAGGGGTTGGAAATTCAATGTGTTCATGGACCTCTTGCTTCTATGATGATTACCCCATCAAGGGTTGATTGAGTACCCCCTTCTCTTTCCTTATTGGCTTCCATTTCTCACTTCTTCCTATTGGACTAACAACCTACTTTCTTTGTTGGTTCGTGAATGGCCAAGTACTTTTCTGAGTCCTCTCTAAATAGGGATGATTTTAAGGATGGAAATTTATTTTGAAATGTAGAAACCTTGGCGAATCTTACTAATGCTTCATATGCCAACTATAAATGTTTGGCGATACTTTTGTAAAAATATTCAAATTTCTAAGGATTTTTTATATTTTTTATAAAATTTTGGCGATTTTTAAGGTAAAATAATTTTATCCTATAGAATTTGGGCGAATCATTTTTAAAATAGCGAATCTTTGTTTTGGAAAAACCATGGAAAATTAGCCCATGAGCGAAATTTAGCCCCTAAAATCATCCATGTCTCTAAAATATGAGAGTAGACATCTAATCACTAAGATGTGAGGGGGGATGGATGATGAGTGAGGAAACTTAGGGGGGATTAGGGGGTTCTTCAAGGAGGATATCATGATTTTCAGGGAGGGGAAAAATTCTGGGGGGACTTCAAGAGGATCCTAGGCATTCTCTTGTTCTATGACAGGGAGATATTCTTGAGGAGGGGGTTATCATTGACCACAATGGGGTCATACAAATTTGAGCTTGAGATGGGGTCATTAGAAACCTTACCTGGATTATTTTGGGGAGGGTTGGTAGAGGGTTTTCCTTGTTTCGGTTGAGCTCCAACTTTAGGTGTTTATCTTTGTTTTTTGGGATACCGCCACTAGTCATTGTCTTTGAGAGATTCTGATTTAGGGGCTGCTTTGAGGTAGTTCTTGGAGAAATGGCCATATACATAGAAACTCTCGTACTTAAACGGGATTTTTTCATATTGTAGTTGTTGTATGTAGGTATATTTGTCTAGGGTTAGTTGAATTGATTCTATAAGGCCCTTTTCGAGGTCAAATTCCATGCAAATGTGGGCACATGGCAATATTCCATCCTTGGGTTATGCTCTATCAATGTATTTTCCAAGGGAGTTTCCTATGGCTCTGACTGTTTCATCATTCCAATAGTGCAAAGGGAGGTAGGGTAAATGAACCCACATAGGAACTGTGGATGGAATATCATTCTCTCGATTGAAGTTTGGGGTCTATTTGTTTAAGAACATGCCTCTTGAGCCCATGAAGTATAGGATGCTTTGAAATATCAAGTCTCTATATTCTTTTTCTTTGAAGAGAAATGCAACGAAACCTCTCCCAAAAAAGGCGTGGGAGAGATGACCTTTGATGAGGGGCTTCCAATTTTTATCAACCCATGTGGCCATGGATTTAGGAGATGAAAAGATTATGGTAAACCTCTCGATTAGACCATTCTCAACAAGCTTGATGGAAAGACCTCTTGAGGATCCCTGGTGAACCTGAACTTTTGGGATTTCATCTAGTTTTTTCACGAATCTTGAAGGAGACAACTTAACCAATTTACTGAGAGAAGCTACCGGAGCAGGGAAATCAACTACATATGGGGGGTGGAGGGGGAGGTGGGGGTGACCCAATGCAAAATGTGGAGGTCATGACAGCGTTTATAATGGCGGGGGAGGTGCAATAGGGTTTCATATTAGAGCTGAGATTCCACGGGGTCGATGCTATACCTCGTCTGTATTATTACCCAAAGTAATGGGAATTAATTTTACCACTTTCTCACAACAAACCTTACAAGCTTTTGCAAACTATTATTGGGTAGTCTTTTACTTAAGATTAAAATTTAAAATTACTAACTTAGCATGAAAAATATTGAAATAAGAAAAGACTAAAATAAAAGAATCTAAAGTAAATAATACACCGTCGACACAATGAACAAAAGATGTGCCTTGGGAAAACCTAGATATAAGGTACAAAATAGATGACAAATTATATGGTGATCCAATTTTGATCAACACATTAATACTCAACTCCAATTCTCGAAGAATAATAATGTTAATACCAACTATAATTTTGAATACATATAATGTTTTATTTTATCAATATCATGATCATGTAAATAATGTGAATGACTATATTAGGTTATTCATATAAAATAGACATTCTTTTATAAATAAAGACAAGAATTATATTACTCCAACCAAACATCTACATAAAGATACATTGATTAGTGACCCTTCAAGTATAGTTTGAAGGTTGTATGAACTATTCATATCAAAGTTTTTCAATCCATATGATATCTATTTCTAAATGGTTATTTGTCAATATCATTGTTGAAAGCCACATTTTAGCTTGGTTTATTTACAAGACTCGAAAACAAAGTCTTATGATTTAAACAATATATGATTAAGGATCACAATCCCCCATTTTTTCCTTGTTTGCATTACTTTATCTTTAATTTAGTATAACCAACTTTTTTATTAGGAAAAATTGTATTTCGTAACTTATAATGGAACTAAGGGAATTGTCCTTCTTAATTTTAAGAAATCAAGTCTAGTCTTTGTTATCAGAAAAACCGGTAAGTGCGGACACAAACTAATCTCCCTAACTTCAACAAGAAATTAGAACAAAACATAGTAGAATACAAGCTTCTCCTTAGATTTCATTGTAATATAAACTAGTTCAAAGAGGGACAAATGACATACCATTTAAACGTCCTTTGATCCTCACTAGTATCGTCCTTGCTCCATCTTTGGATTTGTGGGATGTTGAACCTGTTAAGAAGCACAAACCAACAAAGAGAGAGAACAATAATATATATATTCCAATGAAACCTATGCATAAGATCAAGGAGTTATACAATAAAAATGGAGACACTTTTATAGGGAAGAAATGTATCACTGCATTATATTGATGAAAGTGGAGAATA
>JASDQU010011810.1:72682-94092 GCA_032191745.1 Picea mariana
CAACATTGTACATTAACAAAAAGACCTCAAGCCACATACTAGTGTTTGTACCATGTATCCAAGAAATGCCTCAATAATATGCCCCAAAACTCAACCATATATCATCATCAAACATACATAAAAATATACATGTAGCTCTTTTGCTGACCTGTAACATTGGATCTCAAATAACCCGAGCTTACTTAGCTTCTGTAGTCTGTTCCAACCCTTTTTCTCTAAGATTTACCTTAGGTACATGACCTTTTATTTAGTTAGCTCATCTATGTACATGACCTTTATATAAGTCACCTAGCATATGTACGTGATTGCTACCCCAAGAACCCATGTATGCCTCAGAAAATATAAATCTTTCCTCAATCTTTATGTCTTCATTCATGTCTGGTTGTTTAGTATTCTTCATTCACATCTGAGAGTGTCCTAGTTTCTCATTATGTTTCTTCCATGCTCTTCTTTCCATATCATATGAGGCATTCCTTATTTACTGTCTCCTTGAATTCCAACAATCCTGGGATTTGTGGCCAAACCCACTGCAGTTGTAACATCTAATGGTGTGATAATGTGAAATAATGTGTCCCACAATATTACATCTCCAACATCTTAATATGTTATTGAATCTTCCAACATCTTTCCTTTCATAATGTCTCTAATCCAAAGCTTTGTGACTATATTCATTACATGAGAAGCAATGACCATGAAAAACATTTTCATGCTTGTGCTTTTGTATCAACCTTAAAGGAGTCTCTGTATCAACCTTGAAGGTATCCAAGACCATATTTATCATTTGGTGATATTTGACTATCCAATATTGCTGAGTTGTTCATGAACTTTATTCATCTTCTGACATGATTCTTCTTTTTCATTTATCTAATTCTTCAATAGTTCCTCTAACCTTTTGGCTTCTTCAAGTTGGTTCCTTAGATTAACATTGATTTCTCTTGTTTCTTTAAGTTCTTCAAGGATTCTGCTAAGCTCATCATCTACCTTCTTCTTTTCTTTTGCTTGACTAATTATATCACTCTTTAGTCTCTTTATTTCTTCTTCTCGTTTCATGAGTATTTTATCTAGTGCCATGGTATGCCTTTGGTAATTTTCTAGGGCTTCCTTAGTGTATCCTTCAATATCCTCAAAACCATCTTAATCATTATTGATAATCTTTATCCATCTATAGGATAATTGTTAGTTGCTTCTACACAAACTTCTTCTATTTCTGCTAGATCTTGTTCTTTATTTGCAAGAGAATATTCAATATCATTGCATTTAGAATTATTGCAATCAGAAGATTTTGGAAAGTCTTTACCTTCATTGTCCTTAATGGGATTGTCTTCTATGTATTGTCTTTTGTCTTGTTATATCTTCTCTAACTTCAACCATAGGTCCTTGGTGGAGGCATATTGTCATATGCTATGTTTGATAGAACCTAAGAGTCCATTGTAGAGAGTATTGAATGCCACCGCATTGTTCTTATTTGCTTCCTTTTGGGCTGCAAATTTTGACTGATTCTTCACAGGAATTTATCCAACAACAACTATGTCCCAAACACCTACTCCTTTTGATTTTAAATACCCTTTCATTTTTAATCTCCATGCCGAATAATATGTCTTATCAAAGAGGGGAACTTCATCTATAGAGGTAACTACATGTTCATCCATTTGTGTGTCCATGGATATCCTTCAAGCTTGTAAGGATTATAGTGAAGGCCTACTTTGATATCAATTTTTGGACACACTGACCACACTGATATGGGGGTGGGTGAATCATTGTAGGGTTATTTTTACACTTATTTCAAAACTTAGTTAGAAACCAATTCAAACATATTATTCATTCATACTTAGCTACTTTCATGCATCAACAACATTAATCAATAATAGAGAACTATAAACCATCACCATAATAATAATAAAAAAAAACACCAGATATATGTGTAAGCTTTTTTTATTATGTATTACAAGAGACTACAATCTATGGGGTTTATTAACACCAACTAAAAAAGAGAACCAACTCCAAGAGAGTACCAACTCTTAATACAAGACCCAACTTGCAGATCTCAACACCAACTGAGATATGAGGAATACAACCCTCAAGTAAAAGACCCAACTTGTAGACAATTTTTTTTTTTTTGTCAAATGCACCAACAAATATGTGACCTGTTTATATGGAAACACATGTATGTATGTGACCTTTCCTATGTCATCCTGCATACACTCTTACAAAACTAGGGTTTCTAGTTTTCTGAAACTTTGAAACTTTTCTTCCTATGTCACATCCACCTGCAACCTGTCACTGCATCCAACCTATGCCATATGTACCATGTCATTAATGAATCATCTCCAACACCTTATGCATGTCCCTCATGCATACATCATCACACAACAAGGATATCCCTCAATCATATCAGATTTTTACCATACATAAGAATGCTTCTCACTCAGCCAACCAACCAACATATACCATATCGAGATATCAAAAAAACCATACCATGAATGCTTCAAGCATTCACCATACCATAAGCAGATCTAAAAATAAAATAAAACATGTAACCATACCAGAACTTTTGTGGATGATCTAAACCTATAGAATGTTGTCCTGGGAACTTGCTTCAGACTTCAAGGACTTCAAACCAACATCTATTTTCATGACCTTTTTACCTGTACACAACCTCCTCTTCTACATCTCGCGTATGTATGCTGCCTCACCCACTACAACCCATGTATGTATATGACCTCCTCCACTGCAACCCACGTACAAATTCAAAACTAGGGTTGTTTTGAACCTCCAAAAATTTCATCGTCAATCCTCCTTTTCTATCTCACACTTGTGTAACTTTAGATGTATCAATGCATACCTACAATGAACCTTTCAAAAAATAATAGATATTAAATTTGCTCAAATTTCTTACTCATAAGAGACCCTTTCTCTCTTATTTATACTCTCCATGTAGATTCCTCTAGGTGTTATATTCTAACCAACTTCCTTCTTTTAAGGCTAACCCACTTATAACTACTTTTTCCACTTACAACCTCTTTATTCACAAATAGTAATATCACCATTTCTAGTTGCAACTAATTTATTTTTAATTATTTTCTTATTGCAACAACTTAACCCGTGATTAACTCCTAGTTGCAACCACTTTGATTAGTCAAATTCTTCTAGGAGATTCTAGAATAACTTGACTTCTTTGACCTTCTATGGGCTTCTAGATAACTCATGAGGGTTCTCCAACTTCAAAAAGCCATAACTCTCTAACTGTGAGGATTTTTGTGACGTACCACATATCACCGGAAATGGAATGACATGTACTATCTATCCATGATAGTCTCACCTACAAAATCACTAATGTTCATTACATTACTCCTCAACCAAACTTGGGTTCCATAATGACACCTAGGGGTTTTTTGTAGTCTTCTTCAAAGCATCTTCCCGTGAGCGCCATTCTTAGAGATACTCCATAAGGGGACCATTTTGGAGACTTCTCCGATTATACTCATCACATAAATCCAAATAACTATACAAATCAACTAGATAAGACGTCTATCCAATGTATGAACTAAGAAATTGTCCAGCGATCTCGTCCACATATCTGGGGCTTATGGATTTTTCTATCGGACATACTCAAGGGTTGAAATCAATCTCTAAGGGTTGACATCACTCTACAACATCACTCTCCAATGGTTGATATCAATGACAACCAACTATCCAATTGTCTGTCAATATAGACCAATTGCCTGACATTCCACTGTTAATAGAGGAAGGTATGATTGGCCCCTTTCACTAAGTGAACCTATGATGTTGACTTGAGACATCTTCTTGTGTCAAACATTTTGTGCTATAAGGACATAATGACCCTTTTATGGTTAATAATATTAGAAATTTGCATGAATTGTTTATTAACATGAATAGCCACAACTTACCAACCAACCAACCAATGAACAAAGTGGACTTCCAAGCATGTGTTCATACACTAAATCCACAACCAAAATTTCAAGATGTTGAGGCATAGATTGATAACAAGATACATATAAAATATGAGTTTGAGTTGTAATATAATGTGTATCCTCCTATAGAAACTAAAGATCATTTTTCTATCCCAACCCAATAGTACCCATATTTACACTTGTCAAATGAGTGCGTT
This sequence comes from Picea mariana, assembly GCA_032191745.1. Lineage (NCBI taxonomy): Eukaryota > Viridiplantae > Streptophyta > Pinopsida > Pinales > Pinaceae > Picea > Picea mariana. The sequence goes on from JASDQU010011810.1 coordinate 76,812, forward strand.
ATTGGTTTTGCATGAGTTACCTCCACATAGAAGGTTTCAAATAATTTTAAATAAAATTGAAGAATAATCTCGCATAAGGAGCCTTATAGATTTTATTTCTCACACCATTAATGAAATACTTGAACCTTTAGATAAAATTTCCCTACCCCTACTCCTATTAGTAGAAGGAAAACATAGTCTAGAAGAGGTTTTTGTGGGGATTTTAGTGTTACAATATTAGGAAAAATTATTTAAAAAAATATACTAAAACCTTTGTTACACATTATTTTTGTCACCCCTATGACCGTTAATGATGTAAGCTTATCCTTTTCCCGTGGAAGGATCAATGGCCTGAATCCCTAAAGAGAATGAAGATACTTTTTTCTGAGAGAGATGAAATTATACTTTTCCTTTGTCAAAAACCTTAGAAAAAGGGATCGTCATACCTTGCTTAGTGTTAAGGGTGAAAAAATATAGGATTGTTGCAATTTGCACCATAGTGGCCTGCGACATCGTCGAAGTTTGATCAATATAAAGGGTGCAATGATTTTTGTACGAAGGAGAAAGAAGAATTTCTCGAAAGTTCTAGAATATAAGCTTCGAGGGTGAGGTGGCATCTGATCGATTTGGATCTGAGTCACATCCTTGATCTCATGGGATCATCCTAACCTCCTCACCCTATCCTTTTCAGATTATAAAAGGAGAAGTGTTATCATGGGAAAAGTTAGTTGGCTAGCTTTTGGTGTGAGCTTGAGTAATTTTTGTAGCTTTAAGATTTGCTTTGTCAAGATATATTTTTGATCTTAGAATCCGTGGAGCAAGAAGTGTGTGGAAATCAAGTGAATGTTGGAAAGGACCTTACAACATCAAGGCATTGGTTGTATTATCCTTTTCATATCTTTAATATAGTGATATATTTCTTTCCCATAAAATTGATCTTATTTTATTGTATGATTCCTTGATCACATACATAGGTTTTGTTGAGTATACATTGTTGCTTTCACTTCGTTGGCTTGTGTCTTTTTACAGTTCAACATCCCATAAGCCTTGGAACAGAGCAAATATGAAACTAGTGAGGACAAACGACATTTAAAAGGTTTTCCATTTATCTCTTGTTAGTTAGTATGCTTGATAATTTAAATTTAGGGAAAGTTTTATATTATGTCTTGCTTTGTTCTAGTTTTGGGGTGAAACTAGGGAGATTTGTTTATGTCCACACTTATCGATTTGTTCGATAAAAAAATAGGAGACCATACTGGGGAATGGATTTTTTTACTAGTTTGTCTTTATTTCTTGCTTTGATTTCCTGGGTTCTGTCTTTTGAGTCAACGTGAGATCCAGATGAACTCTTTGACTATTTAATTTCACCGGAAAACCTTCATTCTTTTTATTTTTTCCATGTTTCCTTTGATTGTCGCACCCTGCTTTGAGGGATAGTGTGACAATATAGGATCATCGCACCCTTCCTTTAGACATAGTGCCATTTCATCACATTGCACTGTTCTCTGGCCTGCGGCGATCTAGGATCGTCACACTGTGCTAGCTGGTTGTCCGCGACGATTTTGTGAATTTTTTTACTTTTTGATGGTTTTCCCTACCCAGATCTATGATAAGTGTTTGGGGTGATTTGTTATGTCTGATTACAGTCTGCTTGACAATATTTGAATATGATTTTAGCCATATTTTCTTTGTTTTAGCTTGTTTTCTTTTGAAAGATTTGATCTCTTTCTTTGAGTGTCTTTCAGTTACAAAGCATTGTTTTTTCTTTAGAATTGTTTAGGGAAAGAACACTTCTTTCTCTGAATAGTTCGTGTTAAAAAAAAAATGTAGTTTAGGTTGCTTTTGACTTGAAGAAGCTCGCTATTGCTTTTAGTGTATCTTTGAAAACAAAAAAATTTAATTTCTTGCCTTGCATTAGATTGGGGGCATCCTTGCATTTGAAGTAGTGCTATTGCATGATTTTTGGCATTTTTTGTCTTGAATTCTTAAAACCCCCCAAAATGGAGGGGACAAGAATAGTGTATTGGTGTACAGTCTCTTTAACTTATTTCTTAAAGTTATTGATATTGATGAGTATGGGACATTGTGCATCTGGGAATGATAAACATTTTCTCCTTCTCGTAATATAGCTTTCATCGAAGTGAAATATTTGCATTTTCATTTATTTACATTGTTTAGAGTCAGTCAAAACATCATTTAGTCCATGCCATTTTCCTCTTGAATAAACAACAGTATTAAAATAAAGAACTTATAAAAATTGATTAGACATTTTTATATTTTCCGGTAGCAAACCTGCATTAGCTTAGAGTGTAGGGCTTTGGAATAGGTGTGAAAGATAACTTTCCAAAGCTGCAAACAAACATAGTATCTTGTGATAGGGAGAGTTAAATCCACTTGCTACATTTTATCATAGGAAGCCCTTCTAACACAAGGGTCAGTCACGAGGTCACATTAGGGACGACATAGTTACTCACCCTGCTTTGTTGGTTTTAGTGTAGAGATTGCGCGTATTATTGGGGTTCACTTGAGAAGAAAATCTTGTGGGGACCTTCTTGAGTTGATTTTGGGCTTAGATACCCTTCCCTTTCATGTGGATCGGACTGTCAATTTCTTCCCCAGGCATCATTTTCGTAATTGGTAACCTTAGTGGCCTATCTATTTAGAGTCTTTACATGAGGTGACTGTGGAGGGGCAAGTCTTCACGGTACCTGGAATCGACATTATCCAAGCTCACTTGGGCTCCTTGGAGGGTATAGCCACGATTATGTGTGGGAGCATACACCAGGCTATAAGTCCATTAAGCAAGTCGTCAATGTAACTTTTCCACCCACTCTATCACAGCCCCTTCTTGCACTGTTCCTGCGACGTTGGATTTCATCACCAACTAGTGTGTTCATTGTGAGAAGGTTTTTTTTTTTTTCTTGCTTCTTGGATTTTTAGCATGTGTTGTTTATTTTTCCTAGTAGACTCTAGGTTGGATATGTGTTTAATGGAGTTAGTTCCCGGAACGACCAATGAAGAAACCCCTGCTCCAGGGGAACCTTTTGTTTTTCCTTCTTATGGAAACATTGGTCCTCTTTACATTGCCACTTTGAGCCTTCTAGGTCTCACAGTTGGATTGTTGGTATGGTTGTTTTCCACTCTGGTAATCACAAATGAAGAAAGTGCTTCGGTTGTAAGAACTTCCCCCCAAGAACATCAAAATCATGTTGATCTTTCACCTTCTTCACCAATAAGATCTCCTTCAACTTATTCACTTGCAATTTCTTCTTCTGTTTCATCTTCTTTTCCTAGTGAAAGATCTAAAGCTATTAACTCGATGGATAAGAAGAAGAAGAAAAATAAGAAATGGTCTAAACTTCCAACCACTACTAGACATGTTGGACAACAACTAGTTACTGGTAATTTTGCTGGGAGTGTTGATGATGCCAAGATCACCCAAACAACCTGTAAGCCCAAGTACCCTTGCAGGCTTTGTAAGGGTATCCATATTCTTAAGGTTTGCCCTAGTCTATCCAAGGTTATAGAAGCATGGTCTACACACCCTCTCCAACCCATGTTGTCAGCCTCTAAACAACATGTTGATGATCTCCCGTCAACTAGTCAGGATACCATTGGGAAGAAGAAAACTAGAGTCAAGTTCTTGTGTATGTTTTGCGAAGGGAGTCATCAAAATTGCCTTTTCCCTTGTATGGCCAAAGCCTTGAAATTACTAGAAGACATGAATGTTTCCCAACCTCAACTTATAGCTACTTATCACAAGCTTACTCTTGACCCACCTATTGTTGATGGGATGATCAATCTGGTCCCTTCATCGGTTAGTCTGGTTTATCATATGGTCTATATGGTCAAGTCCTTATTTAAACCAATTGAAAAAGTGGTCGATTTGATCCCACATTCGGTCGATCCCACCCTCTCATTAGAGAGTGCAATCCAAACGGTCGATCTGTTTCCACCTATCGACCCCATTCTCCCCTTGGAGACTGAAACCCAAGTGGTTGATCCGATCTCATTATCGGTCGATCCTACTCTCCCACTAGAGAGTAACCCCAATTCTTCCCACATTTTTCTCGTTGATATAGACTCTACCGTGCTGGGGGGCATTCCTCCTTCTCCCTTGGAACCCCCTCCAAGTAATGAGGTCATCCTTTTTTATTGGGGTGTGTGAACTAGACCTCTTCTTCCCTCTCACATTACTTTCAATATTACCATGCAGACTTGTGGTCGGGACGTTCCTCAAACACTGATAGATGAAGGTTCATCCGTTAGTCTTTTTTCCTCTATTGCTTGGCAAGCTTTGGGTTATCCTCATCTTGTGCCAGTTACGTAGAATTTGTTGGCTTTCAACAGAAGAACTAGTCAACCTTTAGGGACCCTTCCTCAGTTTCCCATAACTTTGGGAGGGAAAATTTTCTTTATTGATGTCATGGTAGTCCAAGACCCCTTGGATTTTGATTTACTCCTTGGGATATATTATGTCAATGCCATGAAAGCTATCGTGTCCACTCTTTTTCATCCTCACGATGGAAGAATTCTGACTATTGATCAACTTTAGTTTGTTAGCCCTGACTTGACCATCAACTCAATGACCTCCCTAAATGGTTCTTATATGCAGACTATATTGCCCCCACCAAAAATCAATTATGTGGCATTTTCTCCCATGTCTTCAACTGTCAATGCAAATGAGCCTCTCACTGTAAGCTCAATATCTTATGACTTGGATCTGTTAGTTGAAATGGTTAGATATTCGGTAGGGCTATTGGATCTTGATCTCCTTTGCCCTATTGTGGCCCTCAACATGTGTTCCTTCCAGAGTGTGTTTCTTCCATCAAGTGAAGATCTCTTGGAGGCCATGACCAATTCTTGTCCCTTTACATCGTGTCCTTCCAGAGCACTGTGCTCTTAGAAGCCGTGATCAAGAAGAGAATATTTGAGCATGATTTTCTAATTTCAAGCTCATTAAAAAATGAAACCAACCTTTAGCATGTTTTTCTAATTTCAAGCTCATTAAAAAATGAAACCAGCCTTAAGCATGGTTTTCTGATTTCGATATCGTTATAAAACGAAACCAGCTACAAGGATAGTTTTTTGTGTCTCTGTGGAAGCCTCATTAAAAAATGAAACAGAGCCTATGAGCATAGTTCATGTTTCTGTGTCAAGCTCATTAAAAAATTAAATAGAGGTCTGGGGATTGAACCTAGATTCTCGAGCATAGTTCTTGTTCATGTGTCAAGCTCGTTAAAAAATGAGATAGTTTTTGCCCTATTTGATTGATTCAAGTACTTCGTTACATATAGTATTTGAAGCTTCATTTCATATTCCTATGTTGTCGGACGTAATGAAGCTTTGGGGGCAGTGCTTATAGCCTCTGGAATTCATGTTGAATTTAAGCCGCTATCTTCTTAAGCTGGGGGATAAGTACCAACCATCCCTGGATTCTACGTTGGGAAGTCACAAGCATAGTTTTCTTTGGTTCAATATTGTGTAAAAATGAAACCACCTACCTCAAGCATAGTTTCCTCTCGTTCAAGCTTGTGTAAAAATTAAATCAGGTCCAAGCATAGTTTTGTTTAGTTTTAAGCTTGTGTAAAAATAAAATCTATCCCAAGCATAGTTTTGTTTTGTTTTAAGCTTGCGTAAAAATGAAAACAACCACGAGCTTAGTCTTTGTTTTTTCTCATGATTGTAAATACAAGAGAATGTAATCGAGTAAACTCTTATCACTTTTTCATAATCGTAAGGGTTATATGAAAAAGGAACCCCTGGAGTTCCCTTTAAGCTCTTTTCAGACTCTCTAAACATGAAAATATTTTCGAGCAATCTTGTTCTTTTCCCACTCATTAAAGTATTTGAAGAAAACGTCTCATGAGATGTAGATTATCTCTTTTTCAATCTTGTCAGACTAATTTATGAAAAAGGATATTTTGGAGTTTTCTTTAAGTTTTTTTCAGATTCTCTAAACATGAAAAACCCCTGAGTTTTATTTCTTTGGACTCATAAAAAAAACATCTAAAGGCCCATATGGGACCAAACCACTCCTTCCTAGGGTTTTTTAAAAATAATTTGAAGGACTCATCCAAAGGATGACATTACAATTCAAGCATATTTTATCCTCCTCAAGCTTGTGTAAAAATAAAGAGGTACTCACCAGAAATGGTGGGGGAAAATTTGGGAAAGAAATGTATCTAAACCTGTATTCTATGGAAGAGTTGCTTTTGAACATAACACCCTTTCACTCGCTTTGTGTCTAGGTTGAAAAATCCACTTGTCTTTTGATCATACTCCTTTATAAGATTACAAATTGGCCTGTGCTCCCTATTGTTGAGTCAGTGTTTCCAAGACATTTGTCATGTCGTCAATATGTTCAAAGAGAAGTTCAACCCGGAAATCCTTCTATTGTGTCAGCCATCTCTGTAGTCCTTAAGCCTTCTATTGTGTTGTCCATCCCTGAGTTAGCCCTGAATCACTTGTTACTCTGATCTACTTCAAATATTGTTACTTGTTTCATGTCATTGATGGGGGATACATCAAGGCCCTCCTATGACGAATATTTTCCTGTCAACTTCAACTCATTATCCAGGAATTAGACTTAGAAACTAATTGGTACTTGGAACTTGCATGCCTCAATGGCAAGTTTCCTAGCTTTTGACAATGGGTTTTCATTACTGACCCCTGATTGAGAGATTCCACCGAGTGTTCGACTTTATCTCACAAATTCTCACCTGTTGGATTGTACTAGTGTACCTTGGGATTCATTGACATTAATGGTGATTTCCCTCACACTTGTTAAAGGTATACACTAATGACCGATAATCAAGTGGTTTCTACCATGTTTCACTTCAACACATGTATTTGCATGGTTATCTTTGTACTATATAGTGGTGGAGAAGAAGACCCTGAATTTTTTTTGACAGATTCAGGTTGCGTTGGAGTATATTCAGATTGTACTATTGCATAGATCCACAGTGTATGTCTTGTGTCTATGTTCAAATTTGAGTCTTTAATGCATAGATCCAGAATGTATTTTTGGTGGCTATGTTCATATTTGAGTCATAATGGCATGGTTCCACAGTATATGTTTGGTGACCATGACCTGTCTTAATTGAAATGGATCTTTGAATGTCAGAATTTATGCTTTGATTCATTTTTATTCTGAGTATGGGAATGCCTACCTCAATGATTATATATTATTATACTATATTTCCTTGTTTGTTGGCAAGTTTATGACTGACTGTCCCTTATTCCATACACACACTCGAAAAAGTATTTCATCTATCACTTTGTTCTAACTTCATACTTTGGGGGGCTCTCTATTACAAATTATTTTTGTCACCCCTATGACCGTTAATGATGTAAACTTATTCTTTGCATGTGGAAGGATCAATGGCCTGAATCCCTGAAGAGAATGAAGATACTTTTTCCTAGAAAGATGAAATTATAATTTTCCTTTGTCAAAAACCTTAGAAAAAGGGATTGTTGCACCTTGCTTAGTGTTAAGGGTGGGATGATCTAGGATTTTCACAGGTTTCACCATAGTGGCCTGCAACGTCATCGTAGTTTGATCAGTTTTAAGGGTGCGACGATTTTCATATGAAGGAAAAAGAGGAATTTCTCGAAAGTTATAGAATAGAAGCTTAGAGGGTGAGGTGGACTCTGATCAGTTTGGATCTGAGTCGCATCCCTGATATCATAGGATCATCCTAACCTCATCATCCTATCCTTTTCAGCTTATAAAAGGAGAATATTTCTCATGGGAAAAGTTAGTTGGCTAGATTTTGGTGTGAGCTTCGATAATTTTTGTAGCTTTGAGCTTTGCTTTGTCAAGATAGATTGTTCATTTCAGAATCCTTGGAGCAAGAAGTATGTGGGAAGCAAGGGACTATTGGAAAGGACCTTACAACATCAAGGAATTGGTTGTATTCTCCTTTTCATATCTTTAATACAGTGATATATTTCTTTCCCATAAAATTGGTATTATTTTATTGTATGATTCCTTGATCACATACATAGGTTTTGTTGAATATACATTGTTTATTTCACTTCATTGGCTTGTGTATTTTTACAAGTTCAACATCTCATAAGCCTTGGAACAGAGCGAAGATGACACTAGCGAGGAAAAACAACGTTTAAAAGGTATGTCATTTATCTCTTGTTAGTTAGTATGCTTGATAAATAAAACTTAGGGAAAGTTTTATATTTTGTCTTGTTTTGTTCTAGTTTCGGAGTGAAACTAGGGAGAATTTTTTGTGTCCGCACTTACCGATTTTTCCAATAACAACCTTTCTATTTGTAGCAAAGGTTTGAATGTATTTTCTATAACTAAAAATTATGGATGGCCATAGGTCCTAGAAAAGGTTTTTTTTGGTGGCACACTTATATCGATAATGCACACTGGTGCACCCCTTATATATAATATGCATCATCATATTACATATTGATACACACCAGGGATTCAAAATATATGTACTACGCGCTGGTGGGTATGACATATTTTTGAATACCTGGTGCATATTTTATATATTGAAAACACCATGGTGCTTCTATAAATAATACACATCAGTGTGATCCAGATTGATATGCATCAAATATTTACAAGTATATATTATGCACTGGTGTGTATTATATATTATGAAGCCCTGATGTGTAGTTTATATAATGAAATAATTGGTATGTATTACATATGTAAAATCACCAGTGCATATATCATCTTTCGGACCATAAATTTATTGTAATGGTAATGATAATAATAATGACAACGATAATGATACCATTGAAGGAAGTGGTGATTTTGTTGTCGCTATGAGCACTAGTGCTTTGATTCTAGTTATTTAGACTAGTGCATGATATTTATTTAAACATGCCATTGAATGATTAGGTATGAACCACACAATTTGGTTCAAATGAATATAATGCAACTATATGTTTCAATGTTGAATTTTTCCATGTTGCAAGTATGCAAATGCCACTTATTTTTTTACCAAATTTCAAATAGTCATTAGAAAATAAAATATATTTTATAATGATATTGATTCTTCTATTTTAATTATTTCACTTGGATATAATCATTGAATTAATGTGTTGTATAATTTAAATAAATATACTAGATGATAATAACTCTATTCATTGTAAAAATGTAAATCATCCATATATTCAATTAGTAATGCAACATTTTATTATATATGGATAAGACACTCTTCCTTATACAAAATGGGACAACATAAATGTCCATGATATTCAAAATTTCAGTAAGTAATTGTTGCAGTTGTTCTTAACATGTCATCATCCAATTGGGAAAATATGTCCACATTAATCAAAATGTCTAATTTTCATGGACAAACATTCCAAAATATACAACTTGTAAGATTCAATTTTTATGATAACCGATCATCATTGGAACTATTATCATTACCCAAGATACTTTCATGTGTCACTTCTTTATCACTTGCAAGTACTTGGGTTATTTGGAATGTTTTGTTTATTAGCTTCATTTTTACATTGCGGCTCTTCATGTTCCATCTACAAACACATAAATAAAGTGTAATGAGTATATTTTCATTTATGGTATAATGTACATGGTTGAATGTTGACACAGGGGTAGACCCAGGATTCAACACTACAACAACGCACCAAGAAATCCCTAACTATCGACCCTTTCGGAAACCCCTACGAAGTAGATGAATTCTCACCTAAGGTAGAGGCAGGGGTGGTTGCAAGACTCAGGTGTCTGCAACCTAAGCTAAGACACAAATCCATTATTAAAATACTTAATACAACTCTTAGCACCATCAGTTCCCTAATATGCAATCATTATTCACTTCATTGATACAACAGAGCTTTGCAGTATTCACACTAATCTACAATATTCAAAACTTAGCATATGCAAATGGATCAGAATGAGCATATCAAGCACTAAGCATGGCTATCTAGGTCATATCTAACATTCTTACATATAATAAGCACAAATCATAAATAGATATATCTTCAACATATAAGAGAACTTAGCATATAACATATGAACACATCAAGACAAAGCACAAAGCACATAACACAATGTTTACGTGGTTCACCCCCACCCTGGGGCTGCGTCCACCAACTATTCTTCGTTATTGTCTTCAGTCAATCGGTTACAAGCACAAAGCCATCAAAACCCTTACTCCGCACAGAACAAAATATCTGCACAGCTCGCTAGATCTTTCTTCCTTGCACTACAACACTAATCTCTCCACAATCTGCTATAAGGATTTGCACTTAGCTCTGCAAGTCTCTTACAGTCATGCAAAAAGCACTTACAGACTCTAATCACATTTATCATACATTCACATCACATAGATGTACTATTATCTCCTCTTCTTACATTGCCTATCCTTCTATTTATACATACAAAAAAGTCCTAAACATGGGTAAACCCATGGGCTGACATCCCATTCCCATTACATATTCCCAAAAACTCTAAAAGGGGCCCAAAATGGCGCCGAGATCCCATGATCTCTGCTTCATCATGCGCTCCTCCTTCGACAGGTTTTTGAAGTTCCAAAATAGGTCAACATGACCAAGAAACTCCCAAAACATGGTCAAGGGCCAACAGGCCCCCAACACTCACCTGTGACTCATCCCGAGTCACTCTGGTCTGATCAGTTTAGCTTTGAATGCCTCAAGCTTGGCCTGAGTTGTTTTGACTTACTGCTTTATTTTGGCCTCTTGTTCAGTGAACTCATGTATTACTGTGTCATTCAGTGGCCCTTCTAGGCGTTGTTCTATTGCGGTGACAACCTATTCTAATTATGCTCCTTGGTTCTCAACCTCTGTAAACAACTGGCATGCCTTATCTTGCACGGGCTGAAGTCGTTGAGTGTCTTCCATCACTTTTCTTTGAAGCATATGGATCTGCTATTGAGCTATGCATTTCTTTTGAGACCTCTTCATTTGTTCTATATCCGACAGGACCTTCAACTGTGCCTATAGTGTATCTACGTTCTGCTTCTCTTCCTGAAGCTACGACTCCAATGTATATAACTCTGGGTTCTCAGTGAGGTTCTTGTATGTCCGGGTGCTTCGGTTACTCAGCTGCTTGCACTCCAAGGAAAGAAATTTTAATCTGTCAACTACGTTGTGGGCAGTTTCTTCTCGCTGGTCCCTTACGTCTTGAGGAGTCTCGGGAACAGTGCGGAGCTCCAAGTCTGCTATGTGCTATTGGAGCTGCTGGATTACTTCTTCGAGTTGCACCGCCTGCTGTGGGACTCTCTCTTTGACCTTTACTTCGATGACTGTCACAGAGTGAAGTGATCTATGAACCATTTCCTTAACTTTGAGTTGCTCGGCGTGCAACTGTTCCTTGCTTTGCTGTAACTATACTTTTTCTTCATCCCACTTCACTTGGAAAGCCAACTTTTCCCATTTTGTAGCACTGCGTTTCTCCTCTAGGTCTTTCTGTACTTGCGCTAAAGCCTAGGTGTCTTGTGTTGTCTCTTTCTGAGCTCGTCGAAGGCGAGCTTCAACTGTATCAACAATGCGGTGTAGTTGAGCTGGCTCATCACCTAGTTCTGATGTTGCTATTGATAGAGGCATAGTGGAAACTGTGCGGCTGGACTGTACTGTCTATTGCACCATTTGGAGATCGTCCTTAATCCCACTGAACACCTCCTCCTTCTTAGCTTCATTCTTCTCTTGTATCTCCAGTGAAGCATTGTTCAGTGCTGTGATGATGAATTCGAAGTCATCTGAGGTGAGGGTGGTCTCAAATTTGGTGTTGGTTACTTTCATTTTATTCCTTGAAGAAGTTTTTGAAGGGGAAACCTTCCTTTTCTTTGAGGGGTCCTCCTCATCTCTAGGCGGTGTAATCTCTCCTTTCATCGGTTCAACTTCTGTGCCATCTATCTATCCGCCATCTCGTCCTTTCTCTTCTGAGATGGAAGCGATCTTCACAGATGCATTGTCTAAATCATGGACCTCTTTGGTCTTCTTTGTCTTCCTAGGTCCAGGTATATCCGTCGTAGTTTCTGGATTGTCAACATCGAACATATTTGTAGGGTCCACTGGAACAAGGAGGTCCACCGACCATTCCTTGGTAATCTCTTCCAAGTCATCCTCCATCAACTTATAGTACGACTGCAATTGTTGTTGATGCTCATCATCGTGCACTGTGATATAGATGAAATGGCGATCCACACTAAATTTCATCAAGGCCTTGAACCTATGGAGAGTGTTCGGGGTTATACGAGGCTCAGACTGGATGGCTAACTTAAACTGGTTGTAATAAGTGTGGAATATGACATTTGATTACCACTGCTTGTTCATGACGTTCAAGTACCATAATGTACTGAACTTCGTAGCCAGAGGTTCAAACATCTCAATGTCCGGGAAGGTCTCACCTTCTGACATCTCCCATGTGATGATAGCGATCAGGATGAGAAGCTAGTTGAAGTGGAAATCATATCCTTGATCTTGCACTTCCCTGCAGTCCAATTCTAGCTGGTTTACGAGGTACTTTGACCAATTCATTTGTAGGCCCTCTGCGCACTTTCTTGCGAGGTCGACTACAAATCCAGTCACTTGGGTGGGTCAGTTCTTGCGAACCAACTTTCATGTGATCAATTGACAGGCTAGGTGCACTGCACCACTCTGGATAGAGGCTACCTTATGGCCTCGCGTTCCCTTCTCGACATCCTCGTAGGTGTCTTTTATCTCATGTGCAAGAGCACGATCCATGGTCTTCCCAAGATAGAAATATTGTGGGTTAGGGCCTTGCATGCTCAGCCTGGTGATCTGATTAATCAACGTCAGATCCACTATGATATGGTGATTCAACCATAAATATCCACCATGGTAGTAGGACAATAGTATCTTGACACACACGCTCACTTCTTGGTGCCTTCCAAAGTGCGAGATCTTCATAATGTTGAGGATGGTGGACTTCGCAAGGTTCATGGTCCATGACTGGGGTACGATATTCGAGTTATTTCCCTTGGTTCTGGTTAGATACTTGTCTGGGGAAAGCATGTTGTACACCTTCCTGTCACCGAGGTTGAAGTCACTAAACTTCAATGTTTTGATCTTATCTTGGTCTATGCACACTGCGTGTATCCCCTTCAGGAGGTACGCAGTGACCAATTCATATTCAAAGTCTCTGGGCACACTGTCTTGGTTTATTGCATCGCTCAGAGGTGGTAGATAGGTAGGTAGAATGCTCAAAATCAGCTTAGCATTCACTAACGCGTCCTTGTGTTTAGTTCGCCTTTCACGGGACAGTCCAACTTTGTGAGCAGTAGATGGGGATGCTTGCATTGTTTTTTTGGATGAAGCCTAGATACCTTCAGACATCAACATGGATTTCTCAGTCATCAAGTCGATCAAAACTTCCTTAACATCTTTCTTTGCAACACTCAATTCTTCCGACATATGCAATCGAGGTGAACAATTCACGGGTTCGGGGAACAATTTAGACATGATAATTAGATAGAGAGTGAGAGCACAATGATCACTGTATAAACTCGTCTTAGTCTGTGGGCTCGAATTCTCAATTAGAAAAATTGTTCTCAATGCATGGCGCGACATGATAAATAGGTAACTCAACAACAATGTGCTTACAACAGGTATGAGCCTCCATTAACTCTTGTTCGATCCATTATGGCATGACCCAACGGTCTAATGACAAACCTTTATTGCTTTTCTGCCCATTTGAAGTGGGAGTCAAATGGATATTTCAGCCCCAATGGCTATATTTCTTTGTCATGGCGAAGTTCCATTTGTCCCTGTTCTAATATCCCGACGAAGCTCCAATTTTACAATTTTTCTTTTTATGAGGTCTCCTCCAAAACCCCTTATAAATTTCCAGTCTTATCCCTCTTCTTTCTTAACTGTCGAGCCTTTTTCTCAGTGAGCTTCATCTCGGTAGTTCTTTTTCCATTCTGATTCTTGTCTTCTGTGGTCTTAGTCTCTTCATGCTATTGAGATTCTTCCCTAGGGTTCCTGGATAATAATTCTTCTTTGTCTGGGATAGGTAATTCAATATTCTGTGGATTCTCTAGAGTTCTCTTAACTTCAATAGCTGGGTTACTATCATTAAACATCTTTGATCTACTGTCATGTTCTTTAATCAATTGTACGATCTTTCTGGTCATGAAAACTTTTAAGTCTTGCTTCTTCTGTTCCAAAACTTCTTCTTCTTCTCTTCATCTGGCTTGATCTCTATTAATCCAAGGTTTTCCTATTAACATGGTAAACGGGGTGCAGTTATCAATAAATTGAATAATCTCAAAATCTTCTTCTATCGAAGTTGCATTGATGGTCATAGGTATCTGAGCGAGCCTCCCACACAGGTTTACCATTTTTCCTCTGAATAACCCTATTCCTCCTAGCGAAGGGATCATAGAAGGCATTCCTATAGCTTCCCAAGTTCTTTCTGTCATGATATTCATTTTTTTTCCTCATCTAGAACACAGTCAATGTCAAAGTCCGCTATTCTTGCTTCAAGGCACTCCTTCTCTTTAAAAATATCTGATAGTCTAACATGTCAATGGTCATCCAAGGTGTCTTTCATCTGTAGTAATACCTTCTCTGATTATTTCTGGGGTTTTGTTGTAGCCTTAGTTTCTATATCTTTCTTAGGGTTTTCTTGTCTTATGTTCATGCTTTCAAGCTTAGCAATCATCATAGGGAAATCCAACACTTCATGGTCTAGAGCTTTGCAACAAAGACAACTAGGTCTTCCACCAAGGAATTCCTTAGCAAGATGTCCCAGTCTTCAACAACTGTAACAGAGGGTTAATCCTCTCTTTCTTTTAAATGATCCTCGACCTCTTCTATACTGCGCACTAGGATCATAGAAGCTAACCTGCAATAAATTCCTTCTAGGATCCTGCATCCATTTGTTAGTCCAAACATTCTTTCTATGCAATGGTATAACATATATTTCACTAGTCTTATCATATCTATTCATATCAAACCTTCTTTCATCTATTAATTCCCTAGTTTTCAATCTAGGACATATCCTATCAAGAATACCTAGATCCATACTCTAGAAACAAAAATTTCTACTTATCTTACTTCTACAGAGCACAAAGCTTCTAGATCTAAAACTTTTAACTATTCTTACCTTTATCAGAGCATGGGGTTTGCATATCTTACCTCTTTTAATAAAAAGTTATTACTTTTACCTTTCTTAGAGCACAAAGATTTAATATCTTGCTTCTTTCCTTCAGATCTGATCTTCTTTTCTTCAGATTGAGCTTCTTTCTTTCAGATCTGACCTTCTTTATTTAGCACAGAGCTTTATAAATCAAGTAGAACACTGTGCACTAGGGAAATAGATCTACGCACAAAGCTTTCACAGTTTCAGGATGGATCTTTGCACAAAGCTTCTTCTTTCTCAGTTCCCAGCAATCATAGTTTCAGGTCCCAACAATGGAACCATTTTTTGGCACAGGAGTAGACCAAGGGTTCAACGCTACAACAACGCACCAACAAAGCCCTAACTACCGACCCTTTCTGCAACACCTATGAAGAAGATGAAGTCTCACCCGAGGTAGAGGTAGGGGTGGTTGCAAGACTCAGGTGTCTTCAACTTTAGCTGGGACACAGATCTATGATTACAATACTTAATACAACTCTTAGCACCATCAATTCCCTAATATGTAATCACTATTCACTTCATTGATACAACATAGCTTCGTAACATTCACACTAATCTACAATATTCAAGCACTTAGCATATACAAATGGATCAGAATGATCATATCAAGCACTAACAATGGCTATCTAGATCAGATCTAACATTCTCACATATAATAAGCATAAAGCATAAATAGATCTATCTTAAAAATATCAGAGAACTTAGCATATAACATATGAAAACAACAAGACAAAGCACAAAGCACATAACACAATGTTTACGTGGTTCACCCCACCTTGGGGCTACGTCCACCAACTCTTCTTCTTTATTGTCTTTAGTCAATCGATTACAAGCACAAAGCCATCAAAACCCTTACTCCGCACAGGACAAAAGATTTGTGCAACTCGCTAGATCCTTCTTCCTTGCACTACAATAATAAGCTCTCCACAATCTACTACAAGGATCTGCACTTAGCTCTACAAGTCTCTTACATTCATGCACAAAGAACTTATAGACTCTACTCGCACTTAGCATACATTCACATCACATAGATGTGCTATTCTCTCCTCTTCTTACATTTCCTATCCTTGTATTTATACATACAAAATAGGCCTAAAGATGGGTAAACCCATGGGCCAACATCCCATTCCCATTACATATTCCCCAAAACACTGAAAGGTGCCCAAAAGGGGGCCGAGATCCCATGATCTTCGCTTCATCTTGCGCTCCTCCTTCGACAGGCCAACATTGACCAAGAAACTCCCAAAACTTGGTTAAGGGCCTGTTGGGCTCTAAAGATGTCCTAAAAACAACCTCTATGCATCAACCAAAGGTAGGCATTGGCACAAGCATTTTACTTGTCGCCTACGTAGGTTCTTACCTTCCATTTTCAATACCCAGGCTCCAGAGATGCAACACCTCTAAAGGAACAACAATCATAAAGGGAACAATAGTTGTTCTATTCAAAGGAACAACACAACTTGAAAAAGGAACAACAATCGTTACATTGGGCTAAATTATTGTTGAATTAATTGCATTGTAGTATTTGCCCAACTTATCTAATTTTTCAACTCGGGGGTCGTAAACTGATGAAGCACACGCAAAGTATATGCAATATTGAAGTGAGACTAATCTAATCTAATGTTTAATCTATGACTGAAATAGAATCATTAATCTAACACACGAATGGAATTGAATCATTAATCTAGTTGCGTAAATGAAATTACTCTAACAATGGGAAATTGTGTAAAGGAAATTAATCTAGAAATGGAGAACTACATGAAGGAAAAGAAGATACAAAAAGTGAAGAGTTAAATGGCACAAAAACACATGAGAGCTCTCACCAATGAAACAATCTTACATTCAATAATCAAATCAATCTTCATAAAAGAATAATGAAAGCATGAAAACCAAAACCATGAATCAAAGCTAAGAATCATTTTCTCTTTTGAATCCTAATGACTACTCTGATTCTAATTACATATCTAACTCCTCTTCTACTTGAATAATCTAATTGAATTCTCATGAAGAGAGAGCACTCTCTTTTATACATGAGAGCCTTGAAGATAAGATAACAATCTCATTATTACAGATCCACTATTCTCTCAACCTATTTTCCATTATTACAAAATATAATCCCTTTAAATCCTCACACATATCTCTCATATATCTTAGATAAGATATTCCAACCAAATC
>JASDQU010011810.1:109298-138649 GCA_032191745.1 Picea mariana
GGATTAAAAATCCCCAATTTTAATCAAAGTTTGGGAATTTCCAGACTCATAGATGGTCGAATATTGGAATTTACAATGCATGCATGGTGGAATTGGTGAAAATACCCAAATTCATGAACAAAATTGAGTGAAATTTGCACCCAAAAATGTTGACCAGTCGTGCACGGATGAAATTGTATGATGTGTAAGTTGAATTGATTTTATCAGAGATGAAATTGGATATATTAATATATGTTTCATAGATTCATTGGCATCCTGAGGAAAGAATTTCAAATTTGGGTGTTTTTGAACAAATTGTAAAAATTCTAAATTTGGAAAAGCTGGGTATTTTTCGTACATGACGTGGAGGCCACATGGAAGTGATATGGTGATGATGTGGAATATGTGACATTTAATTCCATGGTGGTCTGTATACAATGGAACTGGTGATAGGTGTGGCAGAGTAGTAGTGACATGGGGCCACAATGACAGACGAGGTTCCTACCTTATCTGTGAAACCATGATCTCGGGTGGGAGAGAGAAATAAATAGGAGGTTCCCACCTCACCAAATCCAAAAATGGGTGGGATATGTATTTCATACCCCTACCCCTTTGTTAACAGTCGGTAGGTTGAGGGGACCAAAATATGATTGTAGTCGTTGATCATGATCACAGTCGTTAATAAGCACCAAATTTTCCACTGTTTGATCGTCATGGAGAGAAGTTCCACACACCATAAAAATGGGTGTTGGATGGGTCCTTTTCATTCCTATGACAAATGGAAATATTCCACACATACATTCAACCAGTGGGGCCCAAAATTTAAGAGTATGTGCACTAGTGGAGGTGAGAAAAGGAAAAAAGGAAGTAGGAGAAGGGTTGAAGGCTAACAAGGCAGGGCCAACAGGACCACGGGACTGACATGGAAACATATCGGGGTACTAGGTGGACCCAGGATGCCACTCCAACATTCCAGTTAGCACAAATCAACTAAAATTCTTTAAAAACAATGAAATTTATCATAAAATTACAGTTTTTTCCAGGTCATCTTTTTGCAGGCCATTTTTGAAGGTCTAAACAACATTTTTAGAATATAAATTTTGTAATAAAATATGTTTAATTGAAATACCAATATTTTATTATTCTAAAATGAAATAGCTTAGAGAGATATTTCTAACAAGCTAAATTGTCTGCAAAACATATCTTGTATGATGAAGTTACAGTATAAGCAGTGCAAGGTAAATTTGAGGCACCAGTTTACTCTAGAGGCCATAACTTTGTGCTTAGAAGTTAGATTGGGAAATAGTATCAATATAGGAAATATCATGATCCATATAATATAATCATGGAGTTATATTAACAATATGGGTACCCAAAAACACAAAAGATAAGAGAAAAAAACCATGTAGCATTAAAAAAGTAAAATGGCCAAAACTTTAGCAAGTTGTAACTAGTATCCTGGAGCTCATGTGAATGTGAGAATTGGAAAAATTGTTCAAATTATGCTCATCAAGAAACCCAATTCATATCCTGTCAAAATCCCAAAGGAGTTGGTGCAAGGAGGCATGAACATAATTGAATTTACATTTGGCTAAAAGGTGTGCAAAAACGGGAAAAGTGGCAACTTTTTTCTCAAGACTTAGAATTGAGAAAGAAAGTAGTAATTAGAAAGGTATTTGATAGAGGAATCCATATGATCACCCAAAAATTTGAATTGAGATGCAACATTCACAAGAAAATAGAAAGAATAATTCTGGTGCACAATTGTATAGATTTGTTAAATTATTATTGTCTAACAAATCCTATCGCATGCACATTTTGAAGAGTTAAGGACACAAACAAAGAAGATAAAGAATATCAAAGAGAGAATAGAGTCATGGAAGAGGAAGAGAGAACTTAAAACCATGAAGATGAAGTTAGGTGTTGTGTGTCAACATGGGTAATGTTGGGACATAATCAAATGGACATGGAGAAGGAAAAGATGAAAGCATGAATTTGGTCAAGATCATAAAGAGTATGCAAAGATATGTGTTGATTTCGAAGGATGATAATGAGAGGATTATGAAATCAAAAGAGCATCAAGATGGAATCGACATCAGGTTGTTTCATATTTTGGACAGAACAGACAAGAAGGTGGAAAAGGGGACATACTCATGCAAGTCAAAGAGCCACGGATCTCATGATAAAAGAAGAGAATATAGAAGTGTTGATAGACCTCACCATCACTCACCAAGGAACTAAGTTAAGAGATATTGTATATCTGAATATTTCCAATAATTCCTTGGTGGTTTGGGCTAAAGACATAGGTTGTGAGGCCTATAAGTTTTGTCTCTTGGCGAGAGAAATGTAGTGAATTATTTTCCCTATGTGTTGGCTAGTGGGTATTTTAATTCTTAGTGTAGCCTTGTGTTATAGGTGCTATAGGGTTCTGATACTTCATATCTGGTTTATTATTGAATCCTTGAAAGGGAAGTGAAGAAATGTTGAAAAGAGAAGGGGTACACTTCCTAGGGTAGGATAGATTGTGGGGAATTAGAGGTTGTGAGATGGGAATGGTTGTTGGAGTTGGCACCTGATGGGTATTCTATATGTACTAATTCCCTCAATTGAATTTTCAACCCGGGGTAAGTAAATTTAGAGTTGTGGCATAGTATGAGCCAAGGTAGAAATAAAATCTAATGGAAAGTTTGTCTAGCTAAGGAGATGGTTTACTTTAGGGATCAACACTCTATTTAGTTTACAATTCTACTTTCTAAAGAGATGAATTTTAAAATCTATTTAATCAGCAAATGTAAAGAAACCTCTAGTTAATGAGCTTCAAGCAATTCTATAATTATGAAGTCTATATGACCTAAGTGACCTTAAACAATCTAGGACTATGAACTATCTCTAAATAAGAAAATAACAAGTAATATATTTCAAAGCGGTTTAATCTATTCAATCTCCCTTTGAATAAGCAACACCAAGTAATCTATTTCTGAATTATTTGATCTATTTATCTCTGAATGAATGAGTAAGTAAGCAATTAATCTATCTATCTCTGAATGAACAAGCAAGTAAACAAGTAAGCAATTAATCTATCAAAACTATCTTGGAAAGTGAACTCTATTCTTAAAAAGAACTCACAACTATTTCTATTTTGCAAAGAATAAACATTAATCTACTTAACCAAAAGCTAGAGTGTTATGACCGTATTCAAATTCTAACCTATCAAAACTATTTCTATCTTGTAGTAAAAAGAAAGTATTCAAATGTGATGATTGTGTCTTCGGTGTCGAATAACATCATGATGGCATATGACTATTAATGACAGTTCAAGTGGAATTAATTCAATATTGACTTCTACATATAAATGAAAAGTATGGATAAGGAAGTCTATAGAGAGTTTTGCCACCATAGAAGTAACACTAGGTGTTTTGGGAATCCATGTGATCTTTAAACATTCTATATCAATCATTCACTTTATCATACAATTGCTGAAAAGTAATCTATTCAAAATCACTAACTCAAGCAAAGCTATAAACTCATAAATTCATAATTTAACACTTAATTAAAAATACTAATTCAAATTCATACTTAAGATGACAATAAAAACACTCTATGCAAATCTACAACTCTTGACTAATGCTAATTAGAAATTACAACTCAAATTCGTAATTGAGATTTCATTAAAATTCATAATCTAAAGTGAACTAAACTATCATTAAGAATCATACTCAAAATCAACCAAAATGCTATTAAAAATCATAACTCAAAATCCATTTCTATTCTATCATGCTCAGGCAAAATTAATAAATGAAACAAACCTATAGAGAATAATTACAATTATAAATAAACCTATCTAAATTAGTACTCTGTCAAAACTATCAAAACTAAAGAAATTGATCTATCAAAGCTACAAATAAACCTATCTAAATTAGTACTCTATCAAAACTATCAAAACTAAAGAAATTGATCTATCAAAGCTACAAATAAACTTATCTAAATTAGTACTCTGCAGAGTAACTTATAGCTAGGAAGAAAAAGACATAATAATGTAATTAACCAGCTCCTACAACCTGCAAACAAAATATAATCATTAACACACAACCATGGACATCCCTCTATGATATAAATAGTTCATAAAGAAATCTACAATTAAGAGAAAGTGTATAGGAAGATGAATTAGACAAGTGATGTACAATTAAAATATACACACAAAAAGAAATTGAAATTGAGAAATTTACGCAATGAAGAAATTATTTTGAAATCTAAGAAAGGCAACTAGATAACTGTAAATATGTACTGGTATAAACAATCACCCAGACCACTGGTGGGCCCCCCAGAAGGTCATGGAAACACTCCAATAGGAAAACGCAATCACTAAGCTAATGGAACACTGTCATTAATCATAAAAACAAAGTATAGAACAAAATGGTGATAATGTCTGTATGAAATAATAAAATTCGTCTCTTGGTTCATGTCATGGACAATGTTATTTATATATGTTTACAAAGCTTGAGAGTTCGACCACTGGAAGGGTCGACCCTCTCTAAAAATAGTAAACTCATTAAATTTATCCTAACAATAACATCTTCTTAACAGTCTTTGTGTTCCACTCAACGGTCACTGCAATTGCCCAATCTGATATGTGTCGAGCTCCAGAGCTGGAGGTCACGAGGGGGCATAAAACCCACATCCTTGATTCGTCCATCAAAGGTCTTCAATATACCAACTGCCAGGTCCTATGTGCTCCGAGTGTCGAATTGCATGTCAGATGGAGTGTCAGATCGGGTGCCAGATCAAGGGCTGAACATAGTTCTGGATGAGGTATTGGATGGAGGATTGGATCGTGATTCCGACTTGTTGCAAGAAAACCAAAGCGTCAGATCTTCATAAACATTTAACTGAGCTGAATTGATCATAAAATCATTGCAAAAATGATAATTATACATACCTTGTGTGATTTATAGCGAATTTATGTATAAATATTTGATAATACCTTCAAAATGGATAAATGATAGCTTAGTATATATAATGTTGCATGCAAAAAGTATTTGGCCATTGAAACAAAATAGTCAAAACACGAACCCAAAAACACCTTGGCCTGAGTTTGTTTCTTCTATCTGTAGGATCTTAGTCGAGCTTATGAATCCATTTTCCTAGTGGAGTTATTAGCCTTAGGTCGGGGGTGGCCTGCTACTGAGAGTTTATGAGCAACAAAATCTATTGATGGGAGGAACATCTAAGGTGTGAAGTTAGTCGGTGTTTTACAAAATATAAGTGTCCACTATGTATTTGTATAAATTCTATGTGATTAATTTTATTACTTTGGTATAGTATAACTGATAATTATTTATGCATGTACGTATGTTGTTGGGAATTCACGTATGTGTTGTGCCATGCCATGAAATTTTTTTACTCTCTGATACCAATTTAATTAATGATTATTCTCTACACATGAGCATACATGCATTCCTAATAATATACATACATGCATAAATAATTAACAATTATACTATAACCAAATAACGAAATTAATCACATAGAATTTATGCAGACATATAGTAGATTTTTGTCTTTTGTAAAACATCGATTCGATGCAGAACTCATATTTTCCTCTTAGCCATAGACTTTGTTTCTCATAAAATATCAGCAACGGGCCACCCCCGAGTTGAATCTAATAACTCCACTAGGAAAACGACTTCCTAAGCTAGACTAAGGTCATGTAGACAACATAAGAAAACTCAAGTCAAGATTCCAATTGCAACAAACATTCCCAGCTCACAACCTCTCATTCCCCATCATTTTTTCCACCCTAGTAAGCATACCCCTTATCTTCTCAATAGTCCTTAGACTGTCCCACTTCGCTTATAGGGATTCAAAAATAGACTGGACAAAAAATCTCATATCCCTATAGCATCTAGAACACATGGATGAATTAAGAGTTTATCTACCCACTAGCCAAAACACAAGGAAAATAATTCCTGTCGGTTCTCTCACCAAGAGAGAAAACTCAAAGGCCTGACAAATTGCATCTTTAGCTCAAACCCCTAAGTAATTACTAGGCACATTCAAGTGCAAAATATTTCCTAGTACCAATACCAATGATGGATAGATGGATGGTACGAATGGAAAGAATGATTGTGAGAATGATAAGAATGAATGGGAAAATATACTAAGTCCCACTTTACGTATGCATATTCCTAACTTGACACTTATCATGTTGGGAATTAGATGGGCTCCACCTAGTGATACGTTCCCCACCTTTAGGAACTTAGGATAAAATACATCCCATAATCTATAATTTACAAAATATTGTTATAATATTCCCTTGGCTTAGCCCCTCTTCTTAGACTCTTAGCCCCCTTTCCCTCTAATGGTGTTCTTATCCCCCCATACTCTTTTGTCTAATTGGTCTACAGTGACAATGTATTTGTATTAATATAATCAAGTGTGATTTCATATCACAATGATAGGATCATTGTCCTTTTAGCATCTAGGCTCTCCTACTTAATAATCACACAAGCATTATGGCCTTAAAACATATATACAATAACACTCTGGCCCAAAATATCTTGGCTCACCATCCTATAAAGTATATGTACATTTACAATTGGGGTATGGCCTAGGGAATTGCATTCCCCTCCCCCATATTTATGCACTATCCTCGGTTTTTTATATACACATGTACAATAAAAAAATGTTCAAACATTATATTATGGTGAACTATGAAAACTTGCACACTATGATATGTTCAAACATATTAAAAAAGATGTGGGTACGCCTCCTGCATGGCATCTTCATGCTCCTAGATTTCATCTTTGGGACCGTAACAAGTCCACTATACCTTTTCCATTCTTATTGCTTGATTCTAGAGTAGCTTGACTTTCTGATCCAATATGCACATCAACTGAACTTTGAAGTATCCTTCTTGCTCCACCTAGATCAAATTACAATCAATTACATTATTAACATCAGGAACATACTTTTTAAGTAAAGAAACATGGAATACATTATTAATGCACATGTATGTAGGTAGTGCAAGCATGTATGAAACATGGCCAATCCTCTCCAAGATTTCAAATGGTCCACAATAATGTGCTATCATCTTTGAATAGTTTCTCAACTTCAAGGAACTTCTCTTGGCCTTCACTTTTAATAACACTTGGTCACCCACTTTAAAATATTTGTGAGTTCTACCCTTATCGGCATAAATTATTTTCCTGTCTTGTGGAACAATTAAATTATTCTTTATTTTTACCATATGTTCTTCCATTTCCCTGAGCAATTATGGCCCAACCACTACTCTATCTATTGGGTTGTCCCAACTCATTGGCGTGTTGCACTTTATAACATATAATCCTTCAAATGGGATCATATTTAAATATGTCTTATACTCATTATTATAAGCAAATTCAATTAAGAGTAGACAATCTTCCCATTTTGATGGTTTATCCATCATATACATCCTTAGCATATCTTCAATCACCTGATTAACCCTCTCGGTTTGTCCCTATGACTCTTAATGATATGTTGTGCTAAAAGTAAGATTTGTCCCAATTCCAAATCCTTTAAATAATCCTTCCCATAAATTTGATGTAAATTTGGGATCTCCGTCGAAAACACTTGCCTTAGGAACACCATGTAGCATGACAATTTCTCTCATGTAAATATCTGCAATGTTGGTTTCCTTGTGAATTAGCTTCACCAAAATAAAATGATTTGTTTTAGTGAGATTATCTACCACCACCATGAGATAATCATGTTTCTTTATTGTTCTAGGTAGATTGGTGATAAAATCAATTTTCATGTAGTGTCCCTGATATGGAACCCTTTCTAATTGTACATATAGGTTGGTGAGTCGATTGGTACCAAGTGTAAATGTAATGTACATTTAGGCTGGTGATCCAAGGACACCCAAATTTGGTGTTGCATGCATCAGAGTAAGTGCACAAAGAATTTTTATAAAGACAAGATGTGTACATTTTGTGTGTTGTGTGCACCTAGGAAAGTGTGCACATTGCACTACTTTGCCCACACTTGGGTTAGTTTACGGGAATGAAGGTTTATGTTTTGAGGCCAGGGAGCCTGCATGATTATGAGGTTGGCGAGCCTGGATTCAGATATGTCAATTCTCCTATACATGTAAATATAATCATGTTTATTAATATGATATTGCATTATTGCATGGTGATTGACTCAGATGAAAAAGAGATGGGGGGACTACTCCACCAGAAAAGGGAAAATGGGGTGAGTCATAAGTCTTAGTGATTATTTTATAATATTTATGGGAAATGTGTAATGTCAAATATATTATTATTTTATCCCAAGTTCTAAAGGATAGGGAACGGGTCACCAAGTGGCTTAAAGTTATTTTTGAAGGTGACAAGTGTCAAGTGGAAGGCATGCAATATATATTTTTTTCCTTAGTGTGTTTTAGGGGGAGGATGATTATTATTCATGTAACAGGCTCTGATGAGTAGAAGGGGGTCAGAATGTATGGAACATCCAATTATTACCTTATGTGCACAAAGAATCTTGTAGGGATTTGTGGGGGGATGTATTTAGAGATATTGTCGAAGAGTCGAGTTGAAAGACCGTGAGCAGTCTCTCTAGGTGAGAGACTAGCTATTGTGGAGTGGTTTACAGACCCATGGGCATACTATCCAGGTGAGATTTTTGTATGTGTGGTTAAGGAATTAGAACTCATGCATAGTAGGAACATAAGTGGTGCATGTCGCCCAGGTGGTTATGCGCAAAGTTGCATTGTGTGCTCAATATGTCGGTGTGCATAGTTGTTTGAATAAATTCCTATATGTAAGGTTGTATTAAAATAAATCATTTCTTCTTCTTTTGTAGGTTGTGTAGTGTGAATCAAACTTGGATTGAGCACATTACTTCAAGTGAAACTATGTGGATTGCATTAAAAGAGATTCTACGCAATGTACTTCTAGTGTAAAATTAGTTAGTGGTACGTTGGGGATGTTACAGTTTGGTTGACTTAGAGCATGTGTAAGGTGGTAACAAGACTCAGTAGGAGATTGGGTACGTTACAAAGTGGTATCAAAAATTTGTTAGAGGGTTTTATGGAGTGACATGGCCTAGTCTAGGGGTGGTTGGGGAAGTTACAGATTGATATCAAGGCATAGGTTCAACACTGGACTTGTATAGGCCAGATATTAACATGAATATATGAGTGCACTAAGAATTGGTGTCATGCAATGTCGAGTTTAGTTTGTGCAGAAATCCATGGATGGGAAGTATAAAGTTTTGTTGTGTGCAAGAACAGTTATGTGTGGGTGTGCACACTAGATTTGGTATGTTAAAATCGTTAAAGAAATCCAAGTGAAAGGATTCTGACAAATTGGTGTAGATTTTTCATGTAGTTGTTGCCTGAAACCATCTAACAAATCTTAATTTCTTGCACATTTTGCATAATTTTCAGTGAATAGATCACGATATATTCAGTGCATAAGGTTAAAATAATGGAATTTGTGCAGAAAACTTATAGTCATAATGATGAATTTGGAGATATATATGTCGGTTTGGGTGATGATGGTACGTAATCCAAGGGGGAGTGCATGAACTTGGTAGAAAATGTAAAAATATTGCAGAAATATGTCCAGAGTTATAAGGTTGATAATGAAAGTCTTATGAGATACAAGGCGTAGCAAGATGACTTCAATGTCAAATTGATGCAGAGTCTAGATAGAATATAAAAAATATGGATAAGGATACAAAGACGAGTAAATCAACAAGTCGTAGGTCTCATGATGAGAAAATAAGAGAAGAAATAAGTGTTGGTAAGCATTCTTTTAGGAAGACACGATCAACTCTATATCCTATCAAAAAGAATAAGAGAAGGACTAGGGTGGGCGAGCTATAGGTGGAAATAAATCAGATTAAGCCTCCTATCTTTGACGGAGAGCACAAGAAGGATAAAGATGCAGAGACTTGGTTGTTGGGTATGAGAAATTACTTCCAGCTGCATAACTATTCTGCATAGGAAGAAGGGTGAATTGCTATCTATCAGTTAAAGGGAAAGGCATCAATGTGGTGTGATCAATATGTGCAAGTGCAACATATTGATGAGAATAAAGTGACTTGGAGAGAGTTCAAGAGACATTTCCAAAATAAATACTTAACCATCCAGTACTATGATAGGAAAATGAAGGTGTTCTTTGAACTCAAGCTTAGAAGCATGACAATTGACGAGTATGAAAGAAGATTTTTGGAATTGTTATAATATGTTCCTTTTATAAAGGATTAATAGGTAAATATTTAGAGATATTTGAGTGGTTTTACCTCATTTATCAGTGAGAAGATACAGTATGATGACTCTAAAATGTTGGAAGACACCATAAGGTGCGCTAAGTTTCTTTATGAGAAACAAAGGGGAAGATCGACTTTCCAAAAGGCTTGGGAAGACAAGATGAAAATTAAGGTGGAACTGTAATATTCCAAATATAAAATGTATGCAGAACTAAAATAAAATGCTAGTAATGGTATAATAACAACAATATAACTAAAACATTCACCACAATAACACTGAAATGATATAAGAATAACAACAGAAATAACACTTTGAATCTGAAAGCAATTTTCACAGGCCTCTTCAAGGGGGAAACCTCCAGTTGAGCATAGCTATATTACAATAATATCCAAGCTAGGGTTCTCATACCCTCGACTCCTATTTATACTAAAAAGAAGCATCTAGAGGACGATCCTTCTAGAAGCAGAAGCTTCTATTAGGTCTTCTTACATCCGCCTTATTCTATTTTATTGAAAGGCCTTATTAATATTGATCTTTATTACATCCAAATATATTGTTCTACCTATGTGCAGGTTAGTACCCTAACATGTTTACCCCCTTAAAAACAACCTTATCCTCAAGGCTTGAGATGAGGAAATTGTTGTAGAATGGTAGCTGGTTCCCAAGTGGCATCTGTTGGAGTTGTATCTTTCCATTGTACTAGCACTTCCTTGATGGTTCTCTGACGTAGTCGACACTCACGCTGGTCCAAAACTGCTTCTGGTTGTAGCCAAATGAATCCTTCTTCAGCTAACTCTGGAAGGTTGGTTTGAATTTGGCACTTAGCTCCAATCACCTTCTTTAATCATGAAACATGAAAAATAGGATGTAGATTCGAATTGTTGTGCAAAGCTAACTGATAGGCGACTTGTCCCACACGCTCGAGTACAGTATAAGGACCATAAAATTTGGGTGCTAGCTTCTGACAATGCTCGACCTTGAGGGAAGTTTGCTTGTAAGGTTGCATTCGAAGAAACACCTGATCCCTTCTGCAAATTGACGTTCAGAGCGACCTTTATCTGCTTGTTGCTTCATGCGATTCTGTGCCATGACCAAATTCTCTTTGAGGGTACGGAGAATAGCCTCTCGAGTTGTAAGTGTTAGGTCAACTGCTTGGACCTTCAAGGCACCTGGTAAGTATGAGAGAACTGAAGGTGGAATCTATCCATATACCACTTCAAAAGGAGTCATGCGTGTAGATGTATGGTATGAAGTGTTGTACCACCATTCAGCTAGGGGTAACCATTGAGCCCACTGATTTTTCTTTTCTGAGGCAAAATACCTCAAATATGTTTCCAAACACTTGTTGACAACTTTCGTTTGGCCATTAGTCTGGGGATGATAAGATGTGCTAAGATGCAATTCGGTGCCTTGTATCTTGAACAATTCTTGCCAAAAATTACTTGTGAAAGTTGGGTCGCGATCCATGAATATTTGAGCCACCGTGGATGTTGTAAATGGGTGTTGAAGGGCACATAAATGAGCATACTTAGAAAGGTGATCAACAACCACCATGATGATGGATTTATTTCCCAATTTGGGTAAGCTACTAATAAAATCCATAGAGATATCCTTCCAAATAGCAGGTGGAATTGGGAGCGGTTGTAGTGTGCCCGATGATTTGACTGTTTCTCCCTTGTTGCATTGACACACATCACATTCAGCTACAAAATTACGAATGTCCTGTTTCATACCATGCCAGAAAAAGAAACGTTTGACCCTGTCATAGGTTTTGGTGAACCCAAAGTTCCCTGCTGTGGGTGTAGCATGAAGCTAAGAAAGTACCGTGGATTTAATCTTTGATTGTTTACTTAAATACAAATGGCCTTTGTATCGAAGTTCCTCATGGAGCCAAGAGTACCCTAGGGAAGCTGGAGCCTTGGATTGCAATTTGTGGATCAACTGTGAACTTTTGGGATCTTGTAGCCATTCTTGGCGAACGACTTGGAGCCAATCTGGTACAATGAATGAAAGAGAAAAAATGGATCCTTCATCTTCATATTTTCAGGAAAGTACATCTGCAACCACATTGTCTTTTTCTTTCTTATAAATGATCTCATAATCATATCCAAATAGTTTAGTCACCCATTTTTGTTGTTCTGGGGAGGAAATGCGTTGTTCGAGAAAATACTTGAGGCTTTGATGGTCTTTCTTAATTTGGAAACGTTTCCCCAATAGATAAGGAAGCCATGGATCCAAGACATGCAGAATAGCCAACATTTCCTTTTCATAGATGGATTTGCCCAGATTTCTTTCAGATAGTTGCTTGCTGGTAAAGGCCAAAGGTCGACCCTCTTGCATAAGGACAACACCAATTCCTTTCCCTAAGGCATCACATTCCAAAACAAAGTTCTTTGTGAAATCAGGAAGGGTGAGGATTGGAGTGGTGCAGTGAGAGGTGTTGCAATCTTCCCATAATTCTTAACAAACTTGTGATAATACCCTGTTAAGACTAGAAATCCACGCAAGCTCTTAAGAGTCTTTGGGTGAGGCCAGTCTTACATAGCTTCAATATTTTTAGGATCCACCTTGACGCCATCTTTGCCAATCAGATGACCCAAGTATTCTACTTCTAAGGCGCCAAAAGCACATTTAGACCGTTTCAGGAAAAGTTGGTGCTGAGAGAGTAGATGGAGAACTTGATCCACATGAGCAATATGGTCTGTCCAGGTTTTGTTATAGATGAGGATATCATCAAAGAAAACTAAGACAAAATGGCAGAGAAAAGGATGGAAGACATGATTCATGAGGCTTTGGAAGGTGGAGGGGGAATTACACAAGCCAAAGGACATTACCAAAAACTCATAGTGGCCCTCATGAGTTCTAAAGGCAGTCTTGGGAATGTCTGCCTCTTTCATACATATCTGGTGGTGGCCCGAACAGAGATCCAATTTAGTGAAGAATTGGGCACCACTCAATTCATCCAGGAGGTCATCAATGACAGGAATGGGGAATTTGTCTTTGATGGTAAGTTTGTTGAGGGCACGAAAGTCAAGACACATTTTCCAAGAACCTTCTTTCTTCAGGACTATGACCACAGGAGACGAGTATGGACTTATACTAGGGCAGATAACGCTTGCATTAAGGAGTCCTTGGACCATTTTCTCAATTTCATTTTTTTGGGAAAATGGGTGACGATACAGACAGATATTGAGAGGAAGGATTCCAGGTACAAGGGGAATGGAATGATCATGAACACCATGGGAAGTAAGGAGGCCTCGGGTAGTGGAAAAGACCAATTGATGTTTAGAAAGGATGGCTTCGAGGTCTTGCGGTACCGAGGGTGTCTTTGTTGCTTGTATGGCATGGAGTTGGGTGATAACACCATAATGACCCTTTTTTAGCATCTTTTCCATGCGGTGGGAACTAATGATCTCAGGTGAACCAACAATGATGCCTTGGAACTTATATTGGCGTCCCTCCTGGTCGAATTGCATGGTTAAGTCTTTAAAATCCATGCGAATGGGACCCAAAATTCTTAGCCAGTCTGCACCCAACATAATGTCACAACCTCCCATGTCGATAGAAAACATATGGGATTGCAGGTGGTAGTCACCAATTTGGAGACACACATTTTCACAATGCCCTCCACATTTCATGGAACCACCATTGGCAATCATGATTTGGAAATTATTGATGGAATGGATGTAGCAATGAGTTTCTTGGGCAATGTGGCGATGAACAAAATTATGGGTGATGCCACTATCAACCAGAATGATGACCTTCCGATGCTTGATGTAACTGATTATCTTGAGGGTTTAGGGAGCAGAGAAGCCAGTGAGAGCATTGAGGGAAATGACCAGTTCTACTCCGGGAGGGTCTGAGGGACGGGTTATGTCAATGGATTCAAGTGACTCAGACACAAAGGGAGTTTCTTCATCTTCTTCCAAAATCTCCTCGGAGATGGCCATAAAAAGATTTTGTTCTTTACACTTGTGGCCCAGGAAATATTTGTCATCACAGTTATAACAAAGGCCTTTGAGTTGTGATGCAGACCCCCAACCCGCAGGCCGAGATCCACTCACAGGATCATTCAAATCTCCTTGAGCCGAAGTGGCTCTTTCGGATCCCTATCGGAACCTTCAACGAATCGATTCATAGGTCCTTCTAAAACCCCCTTATGCGAACAGGCACAAGGTATGAGATTCACCTCCACACGACCACAACTGGCCCTGGCACAAGCGTATTCTACAACTCACAATCTCGTGAATTGAAGTGTTGAGATCTTGTGCTCTTTTCCTATGAAATCTCAAGATGTGATAGGGAAACTATGGGTTGACCCCTCAATGTGAGAGTACACGGCACCTATCACCCTTGTGGTCCCCACCTAATAGATGTGCCACATGTTGCAAGAGCCTCACTCAATCCGACAACCTACTTTATTTCGGGCTTCTGGGTATCAGGAGTTCGGAACTCTCGATCCCAAGATGCTACCTTCTCGGTTTCCCAACACCCGAAGTGTCCAAATCCCAAAACTCCACACCAATTCCTGTTGCAACTCGTGACTTCAGGACGTTCGTTCTACTATGCTCAACTCCTTGATGTCAGGATCCTCGAAACGCCGAAATGATCTGACGGCTCAAATAGATCACGATCAATGGTCGACGTGAATCTTGACACCAATGGAATGGATTCGTCCAAACCTTATCCACCCTACAACTCCTCTGGATCCTACGGTCCTCGCGGCTTCGCGAGTTCTCCATGGAGAATCTCGACCGTTCAATTTCTTCTTCAATATCTTCTTCGAGACGAATCAATGTCCTCCCTCCTCAGCCTTACTTCTACGAGATAACTTATATCCTGTCTCCCTTTGGATACTTCAAGGGTCCTATTCCTCCTCGAGCTTTAACTTGCAAACTCAAATCTCCAAAAGGGTTCCTGCTCTCACTCCTTGTGGCAAACTTTCAAATACTCCTGAGTATTTGATCTTTTGACTCTGTGCACTCCATGCAACAACAATCCTTCAACTCTCCTCTTGGTTGATAAGTTCTAATATTTTAACCAGCCTGTGCACACCTTGCACGTATTCTGTGCTTCACTTGCACTTTTGTTGGAATGAGAACAACGGTATCCCTCTTGAGCTATCAGAGATAGAATTCAGAACCTTTGTCAATGCACACCTTGCGGACATTTCACTGCACTCCTTGCAGGAACTCTCTCAGGATGAGAAATAATTGAAACTCATTCACTTTCTCTCTCAGAATTCATACATTCAATATGAAATCATACATTCAACACAGCATAGCATCATAACAAATGTATAACAGAGAGACTGAAACAACTGTAAGCATACCATTCACCATGTATAAACATAAAACATCATAACACCATGAAATCTGATTCAAAGATTCTTATATTAATTCAATCTCTTGTACATGGACTTCTCCTTTCAACTCTCTATTACAGTTCTCCTCTTCTTCTCTATGCTAATAATACAACAACACAAGAATGAGGGTGTTTATATCTGTTTTCCCTCCTATTCTCTAAACTGTCTAATCTAACATTCATATCTACCTACTCTCACATTAACAAACTTAAATGCCTCAATACAAATGACAGATGGGAGTAATTTCCCCAGGTCTGCTTACAATCTCCAAGATATAAATGCAAAGTACACCATCTTCCTAACTATTACATTAATGCCTTTCGTTTCAAAATTCAAAACTGGGTCTTATGAAAACGTGCTCTTTTTCTTCTTCCGCGCGTCCAACTATTTCTTTGGCTTAGTCACGTGCTTTGGGCTTTGCACGATGCTCCTACATCATACTCCCTCGCTTGAAAAAATTTCATGAACTCCTATTCATGAGCTCTTGCACGGTCTGTCCATGCTTCTGAATTTCCAGCTCATCTTCCTAGCTGGCATCTTCAACTGGATGTCCCTTCCATTTGACCAAGTATTCAAAATACTCATTTCTCCTGGTCCTCCTACTGACTCTCTTGTCAATTATGCTTTCTATATTTGTTTTTTCCATTGAACCTCTATCTTTTCATTCTCTGCTTCTGCTTCTTTAGCTCTGTAAGGGTACAAATCTGCAACATTGAATATCGAGGAAATTCCGACCCCATCGGGTAATTCAATCTCATACGCGTTTGCCCCAAGTTTCTTCATGACCTTTCATGGTCCAATATTTTTCATCTTTAGCTTATTATATGTTCCTCTTGGGAACCTTTCCTTCCTCAGATGTGCAAGAATTAGATTACCAACTTCAAATTGAAGTTCTCGCCTGTGTTGATCTGCTATGCGCTTATATTCTTGGCTCAAACTTTGCAATTGCTCCTTGACTTGGCT
Organism: Picea mariana; assembly: GCA_032191745.1. Classification (NCBI taxonomy): domain Eukaryota; kingdom Viridiplantae; phylum Streptophyta; class Pinopsida; order Pinales; family Pinaceae; genus Picea; species Picea mariana. The sequence goes on from JASDQU010011810.1 coordinate 125,861, forward strand.
GTGAAGGTCCTTCATTGCTTATGCAAAATTCTCTGCACTAGCACTCCTGAATTAATTTTGTTCTGAATATCTCAATTCAAAAACTCCCCTTGGCTACATTCCATATACAATCTGGAATGGACTCTTCCCTGTGCTTCTATTGATTGAATCATTGTAAGCAAGTTCTGCCTGTGGCAGAATATGATCCCATTGACTATGGTGTTTAGTCACTAGGTTCCTTAGCAAATATCCTAAGCTCCTGTTCACAACTTCTATCTTCCCATCCATATGAGGATGATACACTGAGCTAAATGACAAACTTGTCCTCATCTTCTTCCATAAAGTCCTCCATAAATGTCCCACGAACTTGGTATCTCGATCCGAAACAATACTCCTTGGCAAGCCGTGAAGTCTGACGACTTCCTTGAAAAACAAGTTCACAATATGAGTTGTGTCACTAGTTTTCTGGCATGGTATGAAATGTGCCATCTTGGAAAATCTGTCTACTACCACAAAGATCAAATCACAACCTCTTTGTGTTCTTGGCAATCCCAATATGAAATCCATGCTCACTGTGTCCCACGGTCTTTCTGGTATGGGTAATGGTTGGTATAACCCTGTTTTCTACCTTTTCCCTTTTGTGTGTTGACAAATTCTACATCTGTCCACAAATTTCTTAACATCTATCCTCATCCCTGGCCAAAAATATGAGCCATTCAATTTTGAGAACGTCTTATCATGACTGAAGTGTCCGACCAATCCTCCACTTTGTTTTTATTTCAGTAGGTTCTCCCTCATGGAGCATTTTGGAATACATAGCTAATTGCCCCTGAACAATAATCCATCTTGGATTGTGTATTCGGTCCACTAGCTTCTATCCCTGAGAATTGGATTCTCATATGCCTCATACGCTTCCATAAAATCTAGGTCATCTCTATACATTTCTTTGAGGTTATCAAAACCCAAAGTTTTGACTCTGAATTCCTGCATAAGCAAACATTTCTTGCTCAAAGCATCAACAACTTTGTTAGTAGTCCTAGAAATATGCTTAGTTACAAAAGTAAAATTTTGCATGTATTCAACCCATTTAGCATGTTTTTGGTTCAACTTCTCTTGTTGAGTCACGAATTGTAAAGCATGATTATCACTGTACAAAACAAAATCTTTAGGAACCAAATAGTGTCTCCATTTCTTCAGCGCTTGTATGACTGCATAGAATTCCTTGTCATATGTGGAGTACTTAACCTTTGCTTCATTCAGTTTTTCACTGAAGTATGTGATCGGCCTTTCATCTTGTCTCAAGACCGCTCCTATTGCAAATCCATTCGCGTACTTCATTCATCAATCTGATGAAAGTACTAGGTGCATTTGTTAATCCAAATGGCATAACAAGCCATTCATATAGCCCTTCATTTGTCTTGAATGTTGTCTTCCACTCATCACCTTCTCTCATGCGAATTTGATGATATCTACTTTTCAAATCAATCTTTGAAAAAAATATTGCTCCACTCAAGCAATCCATCAAATCATCCATCCTTGGTAATGGAAATCTATATCTGATGGTGATCTTATTGATCTCCCTTGAGTCGGTACACATTCTCCAGCCTCCATCTTTCTTTGGGTTGAGCAATGTTGGAACTGCGCATGGACTCAAGCTCTCTCTAACCAATCCTTTGTCCATTAAATCTTGGACCTGTCTCTAGAATTATTCATTCACCTGCGATGTCAACCTATATGTTACTTTGTTTGGTAAACTGGCTCCAGGTATAAGATCAATGAGATGGCTTATACTCCTGATTAGTGGTAACGAACGAGGTAGTTCATCCACTACTATATCAGTGAACTCTTCCAGTAACTCCTGGATTTCCTCTAGTAAATCATCCACTCTTGTACTGGTCAAAACAATTCTAGGCTTCTTGACCATAATAAATTGTGTGTCTTCCTTCTTCTTAACCTCATTAAGAAGTTCCTTCCCACTCATGAGAAGTACAGTGTTGCTCACCTATGGTTTCACTTCTTTATCCTTAATCAGAAACAACATGTGAGTCCTTCCATTCTACTCCAGGGTGTATGTGTTCTTTCTCCCATCATGAACCACATTTCTTTCATATTTCCATGGTCTACCCAGAAATAGATGACAAGCATCCATGGGAATGACATCACATAATATTTCATCCTTATATCCTCCTATTTTAAATTCAACTAAACATTTTTTAGTGACATTTACCTGATGTCCTTTTTGTAGCCACGAAACTCTATATGGGCTTGGATGTACAACAGTTTCCAGCTCCAGCTTTTCTTCCATCTCTGTAGAAACGAGATTGTCTGTGCTACCATTGTCCACGATGAATTTGCATACTCTATCTTTTGTTTTGCATGCAGTTCAAAATAGACTGTTTCTCTGGGTTGGGTTCTCTGCCTCCTTCTCTGGCGTTAAGAGAAATTTCCTCATCATTAAGGATCTTCCACCCTCAGCATCCTCTGCCTCAACATTCCATCTTTGAGCTTCGACAATGTGAGTTTCACCACCATCTTTCTTCCTTTCTGGACACTCATAATAATTATGTCTATTTTTCCCATAGACAAAACATTTCACTTCACCTCCTCTACCTCTTCCTCTTCCTCTAGCTCGAGCAAAAGTGTTTCTATCGGCTTACTTCCCTCTCTGTGAGATTCCTCCTCTCTCAGTTTGAGTTTGAGGTTTCTTCCCCTCTTCTTTAGGTTTCTGAGTTCTGTATTGGGCAATTGTTTTTCCTCTGGCTTGACTTCTGCTTCATCCTCCTTGACCTTTCTTTCGGATCATCTTTGCTTAAGCTTTCAGAGCCATCTGATAAGCATCTTCTACATTCCAAATGATCATCATGATCATCTCTTCTTGGATGTCATATCTCAGACCATTCATGTACCTGGAAACCTTTTCATCATTGCTTTCTCGATGACCTTCTCTGATGTTTATCTTGTAGAACTCTTCAGTGTATTCTTTCACTGACATCAACTTTTGTCTCAAGTTCTGCATCCTCCAAAACAGAGTGATTTGATAATCCTTGGGTATGAATTTGGCTTTCATCTTCGCCACCATTCTATCCCAACTTTTGATTTTCTGCTTGCCTTTGCAGCGTCTGTCAGCTTGCAGTTCATCCCACCATAGTGTTGCATCCCCTTTAAGTCTAGTGACAGCATGTTTGACCTTCCTATCTTCCTCGACATCCTCATACTTGAAGTATTTATCTAGAGCTCTAATCCAGTCTAGAAGCTCTTCAACATCCAAGTTTCCTTCATATACCGGAATGTCCATTTTTCTCTGGCACCTATCCTAGAAACAACCCTGAATAGGCATTCGTCCACAGCATCTTCGACTGCAAATTCTTCTCCTTCGTTTCCAGCTTCATTTTCACTGTCAGCTTTGATGATATCTCCAACGTTAACTGTGCACCTCTGTGTTGTCTCCATGGCATCAAGCCTGGCACGTAATTCATGCATTTCCATTTCCACTGTTGGATCGGGCATTGGCCTATCTCTTCTTCTCGGCGGCATAGCTATAAAATGTTCTCTTTTCCTTTCCTACAGAAAGAAAAGAACTTTTTCTATGCTCTGATACCACAATTGGTGTAGACCCCCAACCCACAGGTCGAGTTCCGCTCACATGATCATTCAAATCTCCTTGAGTCTAAGTGGCTCTTTTGTATCCCTATCGTAACCTTCAACGAATCGATCCACAGGTCCTTCAGAAACCCCTTATGCGAATAGGCGCAAGGTACGAGCTTCACCTCCACATGACCACAACTAGCCCTGGCACAAGCGTCTTCCACAACTCACAATCTCACGAATTGAAGCATTGATCTCTCGTGCTCTTTTCCTATGAAATCTCGAGATGTGATAAGGCAACTATGGGTTGACCCCTCGTTGCACGATTACATGCCACCTGTCACCCTTGTGGTCATGCCACGTGTTGCACAAGCCTCGCTCAATCCGATGACCTACTTTATTTTGGGCTTCTGGGTATCGAGAGTTTGGAACTCTCGATCCTAAGATGCTACCTCCTTGATTTCCCAACACCCGAAGTGCCAAAATCCTGAAACTCCACGCCAATTCCTCTCGCAACTCGCGACTTCAGGACTTTCGTTATACTGTGCTCAACTCCTTGTCGTCAGGATCCCTGAAACGCCGAAATGATCTGACAGCTCAGATAGATCACGATCAATGGTCGACATGAATCTTGACACCAATGGAATGGATTCGTCCAAACCTTATCTTCCCTACAACTCCTCTGGATCCTATGGTCCTCGCAGCTTCACGAGTTCTCCATGGAGAATCCCGACCGTTCAATTTCTTCCTCAATAGCTTCTTCGAGACGAATCAGTGTCCTCCCTCCTAAGCTTTACTTCTGCGAGATAAATTCTATATTGTCTCCCTTTGAATACTTCAAGGGTTCTATTCCTCCTCGAGCTTTAACTTGCAAACTCAAATCTCCAAAAGGGTTTCTGCTCACACTCATTGTGGAAGACTTTCAAATACTCCTAAGTATTTAATCTTTTGACTCTGTGCACTCCCTGCAACAGCAATCCTTCAACTCTCCTCTTGGTTGATAAGTTCTAAGCTTTTAACCAGCCTGTGCACACTTTGCACAACTTTTGTGCTTCACTTGCACTTATGTTGGAATGAGAACAACGGTATCCCTTCTGAGATGTCAGAGATAGAATTTAGAACCTTTGTCAACGCACACCTTGCGGACGTTTCACTTCACTCCTTGCAAGAACTCTCTCAGGATGAGAAACAATTGAAACTCATTCACTTTATCTCTCAGACTTCATACATTCAATATGAAATCATACATTCAACACAACATAACATCATAACAAATGCATAACAAAGAGATTGAAACAACTGTAATCATACCATTCACCATGTTTAAACAGAAAACATCATAACACCATGAAATCTTATTCAAAGCTTCTTATATTAATTCAAGTTCCTATACATGGACTTCTCCTTTCAACTCTCTACTACAGTTCTCCTCTTCTTCTCTATGCTAATAATACAACAACACAAGAATGAGGGTGTTTATATCCGTTTTCCCTTCTATTCTCTAAATTGTCTAATCTAACATTCATATCTACCTACTCTCACATTAACAGACTTAAATGCCTCAATACAAATGACAGATGGGAGTAATTTCCCCAGGTCTATTTACAATCTCCAAGATATAAATTTGAAGTATGACATATTCCTAACTATTACATTAATGCCTTTCATTTCAAAATTAAAAAACGGGTCTTATGAAAACATGCTCTTTTTCTTCTTCTGTGCGTCCAACTATTTCTTTGGCTTAGTCGCGTGCTTTGGTTTGCACGATGCTCCTGCATCATACTCCCTCGCTTGAAAAAATTTCATGAAATCCTGTTCATGAGCTCTTGCACGGTCTGTCCATGCTTTTGAATTTCCGCCTCATCTTCCCAGCTGGCATCTTCAACTGGATGTCCCTTCAATTTGACCAAGTATTCAAAATACTCCTTTCTCCTAGTCTTCCTGCTGACTCTCTTGTCAATTATGCTTTCTATATTTGTTTTTTCCATTGAACCTCTGTCTTTTCATCCTCTGCTCCTGTTTCTCTAGCTCTGTAAGGGTACAAATACACAACATTGAATATCGGCGAAATTCTGACCCCATCAGGTAATTCAATCTCATACACATTTTCCCCAAGTTTCTTCATGACCTTGCATGGTCCAATCTTTTTCATCTTCATATTATTATATGCTCCTCTTGGGAACCTTTCCTTCCTCAGATGTGCAAGAATCATATCACCAACTTCAAATTGAAGTTCTTACCTGTGTTGATCTACTCTGCGCTTATATTCTTGGCTCGAACTTTGCAATCGCTCCTTGACTCGGCTATGAAGCTCCTTCATTGCTTCTGCAAAATTCTCTGCGCTAGCACTCCTGAATTCATTTTGTTCTAAATCTCTCAATTCAGAAACTCCCCTTGACTGCATTCCATATACAATTTGGAATGGACTCTGCCCTATGCTTCTATTGATTGAATCATTGTAAGCAAATTATGCCTATGGCATAATATGATCCCATTGACTGTGGTGTTCAGTCACTAGGCTCCTTAGCAAATCTCCTAAGCTCTTGTTCAAAACTTCTGTCTGCCCATCCTTCTGAGGATGATATGCTGAGCTAAATGACAAACTTGTCCTCAACTTATTCCATAAAGTCCTCCAGAAATGTCCCACGAACTTGGTATCTCGATCTGAAACAATACTCCTTGGCCAGCCGTGAAGTCTGACGACTTCCTTGAAAAACAGGTTCGCAATATGAGTTGTGTCACTAGTTTTCTGGCATGGTATGAAATGTGCCATCTTGGAAAATCTTTCTACTACCACAAAGATCAAATCACAACCTCTTTGTGTTCTTGGTAGTCCCAATATGAAATCCATGCTCACTGCATCCCATGGTCTTTCTGGTATGGGTAATGGTTGATATAACCCTGTGTTTTTCCTTTTCCCTTTTGTGTGTTGACAAATTCTACATATGTCCACAAATTTCTTAACATCTGTCCTCATCCCTGGCCAAAAATACGAGCCATTCAATTTTGAGAACGTCTTATCATAACCGAAGTGTCCGGCCAATCCTCCACTGTGTTTTTCTTTCAGCAGGTTCTCCTTCATGGAGCATTTTGGAATATATAGCTGATTGCCCCTAAACAATAATCCATCCTAGATTGTGTATTCATTCCACTAGCTTATGTCCCTGAGAATTGGATTCTCGGACGCCTCATACACTTCCTTAAAATCTGGGTCATCTCTGTACATTTCTTTGAGGTTATAAAAACCCAAAGTTTTGACTCTGAATTCCTGCATAAGAAAACATTTACTGCTCAAAGCATCAGCAACTTTGTTAGTAGTCCCAGAAATATGCTTAATTACAAAATTAAAATTTTGCATGTATTCAACCCATTTAGCATGTTTTTTGGTTCAACTTCTCCTGTTGATTCACGAATTGTAAAGCATGATTATCACTGTACAAAACAAACTCTTTAGGAACCAAATAGTGTCTCCATTTCTTCAGCGCTTGTATGACTACATAGAATTCCTTGTCATATGTGGAGTACTTAACCTTTTCTTCATTCAGTTTTTCACTGAAGTATGTGATCAGCCTATCATCTTGGCTCAAGACTGCTCCTATTGAAAATCCACTCATGTCACACTTGACCTGAAATGTCTTGCTGAAATCTGGCAAAACCAAAATTGGTTGCTCAGTGATCTTCTTCTTCGGCTGATTGGAACTCTTCTCTACTTCCTCTGTCCAGTGAAAAGATTTATGTATTTTCTTCACCGTATCCATCATTGGTGCACTAATTCCACTAAAATTTCGAATGAATTTCCTGTAGAAACTAGCTAAACGATGGAAGCTTCGAACTTCAAACACACTTTTTGGTGATGGCCAATTCTTAATTGCGTTCACCTTTTCCGGATCCATTTTCAGCTCATTTGCAGAGATAACAAAACCCAAATAAATGAGTTTCGTCCTCATAAATGATGATTTCTTCATATTTATCAACAATTTCTCTTGCTATAACCTCCTCATCACTGCAGCTAAATGCTTTAAGTGCTCTGCTTCTATCTTGCTGAAAATCAATATATCATCAAGATATATGATAACGAATTTCCCTATGAGATCCTTCAAGACTTCATTCATCAATCTCATGAAAGTACTAGGTGCATTTGTTAAGCCAAATGGCATAACAAGCCATTCATACAGCCCTTCATTCGTCTTGAATGTTGTCTTCCACTCATCACCTTCTCTCATGCGAATCTGATGATATCCGCTTTTCAAATCAATCTTTGAAAAAAATCTTGCTCCACTCAAGAAATCCATCAAATCATCCATTCTTGGCAATGGAATTTTGTATCTGATGGTGATCTTATTGATCGCCCTTGAGTCAACACACATTCTCCATCCTCCATCTTTCTTTGGGATGAACACTGTTGGAACAGTGCATGGACTCAAGCTCTCTCTAACCAATCCTTTGTCCATTAAATCCTGGACCTGTCTCTTGACTTCCTCATTCTCTTGTAGCGTCAACCTACATGTTGCTTTGTTTGGTAAACTATCTCGAGGTATAAGATCAATGTGATGGCTTATACTCTTGATCGGTGGCAATGAACGAGGTAGTTCGTCCACTACTATATCAATGAAATCTTCCAGTAACTCTTGGATTTCCTCTGGTAAATCATCCACTCTTGTACTGGTCAAAACAATTCTAGGCTTCCTGACCACAATAAATTGTGTTTCTTCCTTCTTTTTAACCTCATTAAGAAGTTCCTTCCCACTCATGAGAAGTACAGTGTTGCTCACCTCTAGTTTCACTTCTTTATCCTTAATCAGAAACAACATGTGAGTCCTTCCATTCTTCTCCAGGGTGTATGTGTTATTTCTCCCATCATGAACCACATTTATGTCATATTGCCACGGTCTACCCAGCAATAGATGACAAACATCCATGGGAATGACATCCTTATATCCTCCTATTTTAAATTAAACTAAACATTGTTTAGTGACATTTACCTGATGTCCTTTTTGTAGCCACGAAACTCTATATGGGCTTGGATGTACAATAGTTTCCAGCTCCATCTTTTCTACCATCTCTGTAGAAATGAGATTTTATGTGCTACCACTGCCCACGATGACTTTGCATACTCTATATTTTGTTTTGCACACAGTCCGAAACAGACTGTTTCTTTGGGTTGGGTTCTCTGCCTCCTTCTCTGGCGTTAAGAGAAATTTCCTCATCATTAAGGATCCTCCACCCTCAGCATCCTCTGCCTCAACATTCTATCTTTGAGCTTCGACAATGTGAGTTTTACCACCATCTTTCTTCCTTTCTGGACACTCATAAGATTTATGTCCGTTTTTCCCACAAAAAAAACATTTCACTTCACCTCCTCAGCCTCTTCCTCTTCCTCTAGCTCGAGGAAAAGTGTTTATATCGGCGTACTGCCCTCTCTGTGAGCTTCCTCCTCTCTCATTTTGAGTTTGAGGTTTCTTCCCCTGTTCTTTAAGTTTCTGAGTTCTGTCTTGGGAAATGTTTTTGCCTCTGGCTTGACTTCTACTTCGGCCTCCTTGACCTTGATTTCGGCTCATCTTCTCTTCAGCTTTCGAGCCATCTGATAAGCCTCTTCTACATTATGAATGATCTTCATGCTCATCTCATCTTGGATGTCATATCTCAAACCATTCATGTACCTGACAACCTTTTCATCATCGCTTTCCCAATGACCTTCTCTGATGTTTATCTTGTAGAACTCTTCAATGTATTCCTTCACTGACATCAGCTTATGTCTCAAGTTCTGCATCCTCCGAAACAAAGTGATTTGATAATCCTTGGGTATGAATTTGGCTTTCATCTTCGCAACCATTCTATCCCAGCTTTTGATTTTATGCTTGCCTTTGCTGCATCTATCAGCTTGCAGTTCATCCCACCATAGAGTTGCATGCCCTTTAAGTCTAGTGACAGCATGTTTGACCTTCCTATCTTCCTCGACATCCTCATAGTCAAAGTATTTATCCAGAGCTCTAATCAGTCTAGAAGATATTCAACATCTAGGTTTCCTTCATATATTGGAATGTCAATTTTTTCTTTGGCACATATCCTAGCAATAGCCCTGAATAGGCGTTCGTCCACAACATCTTCCACTGCAAATTCTTCTCCTTCGTTTCTAGCTTCATTTTCACTGTCAGCTTCATTGATATCTCCAGCATTAATTATGAACCTTTGTGTTGTATCCATGGCATCAAGCCTGGCACGTAATTCATGCATTTCCCTTTCCACTACCAGATCAGGGATTGGCCTATCTCTTCTTCTCGGCGACATAGCTGTAAAATTTTCTCTTTTCCTCTGCTACAGAAAGCAAAGAACCTTTTATGTGCTCTAATACCACAATTGATGCAGACCCCCAACCCACAGGCCGAGATCCACTCATAGGATCTTTCAAATCTCCTTGAGATGAAGTGTCACTTTCGGATCCCTATCAGAACCTTCAACGAATCGATCCATAGGTCCTTTTGAAACCCCCTTATGTGAACAAGCACAAGGTACGAGCTTCACCTCCACATAACCACAACTGGACCTGGCACAAGCATCTTCCATAACTCGTAATCTCGCAAATTGAAGAGTTGAGATCTCATGCTCTTTTCCTATGAAATCCTGAGATGTGATAGGGAAACTATGGGTTGACCCCTCAATGCATGAGTACATGCCACCTTTCACCCTTGCGGTCCCCACCTGACATATGTGCCATGTGTTGCATGAGCCTCGCTCAATCCGATGACCTACTTTATTTTGGGCTTCTGGGTATCGAGAGTTTGGAACTCTCGATCCCAAGATGCTACCCCCTCGGTTTCCCAACACCCAAAGTGCCAAAATCCTGAAACTCTATGCCAATTCCTGTCACAACTCGTGACTTCAGGACTTTCATTCTACTGTGCTCAACTCCTTGTTGTCAGGATCCCCAAAACACTGAAATGATCTGACGAATCAGATAGATCACGATCAATGGTCAACGTGAATCTTGACACCAATGGAATGGATTCGTCCAAACCTTATCCACCCTACAACTCCTGTGGATCCTATGGTCCTCGCGGCTTTGTGAGTTCTCCACGGAGAATCCCGACCATTCAATTTCTTCCTCAATAGCTTCTTCGAGATGAATCAGTGTCCTCCCTCTTGAGATTTACTTCTACGAGATAACTTCTATCATGTCTCCCTTTGGATACTTCAAGGGCCCTATTCCTCCTTGAGCTTTAACTCGCAAACTCAAATCTCCAAAAGGGTTCCTTCTCGCACTCCTTGCGGCAGACTTTCAAATACTCTTGAGTATTTGATCTTTCGACTCTGTGCACTCCCTGCAACAACAATCCTTCAACTCTCCTCTTGGTTGATAAGTTCTATGTTTTTAACCAGCCTACGCACACCTTGCACGGCTTCTGTGCTTCACTTGCACTTCTATTGGAATGAGAATAATGGTATCCCTCCTGAGCTATCAGAGATAGAATTCAGAACCTTTGTCAACGCACACCTTGTGGATGTTTCACTGCACTCGTTGCAAGAACTCTCTCAATATGAGAAACAATTGAAACTCATTCACTTTCTCTCTCAGACTTCATACATTCAATATGAAATCATACATTCAACACAGCATAGCATCATAACAAATGCATAACAGAGAGAATGAAACAATTGTAAGCATACCATTTACCATGTATAAACATAAAACATCATAACACCATGAAATCTGATTCAAAGCTTCTTCTATTAATTCAAGCTCCTGTACATGGACTTCTCCTGTCAACTCTCTACTACAGTTCTCCTCTTCTTCTCTATGCTAATAATACAACAACACAAGAATGAGGGTGTCTATATCCATTTTCCCTCCTATTCTCTAAACTGTCTAATCTAACATTCATATCTACCTACTCTCACATTAACAGACTTAAATGCTTCAATACAAATGACATATGGGAGTAATTTCCCCAAGTCTGTTTACAATCTCCAAGATATAAATGCGAAGTACGCCATCTTCCTAGCTATTACATTAATGCCTTTCGTTTCAAAATTCAAAAATGGGTCTTATGAAAATGTGTTATTTTTCTTCTTTCATGTGTCCAGCTATTTATTTGGCTTAGTCGCATGCTTTGGGCTTTTCACGATGCTCCTGCATCAAGTTGGCATTCAACCATTTCAGCCCTGGTCAATTTTTGGATCTTTAGTGGAGCAGAGGGAGTAGTGGGATTTACTGGTTTAGGGAAAGGGATAAAGGAGGGTTTGTGGTTTTGAGAAGATGCAACCTGTTGTGCTTCTTTATCTTTTTTGGTAGCCTCCACCCAACTCCCAGTTAGAGCCATGAGGACATGGGCCCAAATTTCATCCTTGAGGCCGCTAATAAAACACTCTCAGAAAAAGGCATCAAACATGCCCTCTGTTCTAAAATCCAGGCACTCAAAGGCAGCTATAATGGTTCCTGATTGTTTTATCTTTGTCAAATGGACCAAATGGTTGGTGTCAGTGTCAAAACATTCATAAATCTCTGCCACAAAGTGTGTCCAAGCAATATACCCTTGACAAGAAGTTTTTCTCCATTGCCACCATTGCCAACGTCCTTGATCTAGATGGAGAACACCATNTTGGTCACACCCACCCACGGAAGGTGTAGGTCACGTTGAAAGTGATGGTTCTGCAAGGTATGGGAATGAGAGGAATGGTCACCTTCAGTATGTTGAGGTGAGGAAGAGGAAGGGTTATCTGTAGGGATCTGCAGTTTGGTGTAGAGTGTCAAAAATACTGATTCAAGCTGGGTGGTGAGGTCTTGTTTGATTTCCCCCATTGAGGACTGCATGGTTGTATTGATGGCGGCAACATTGGCACTGAGTTGTTTCACTTCTTGTTGGGTCTCAATGAGACCAGATTGCAAGGTGTTGAAGCGAGCTTCCAAGTCTTGGCTATGAGTATGGGCTATGAGGATGAGGAAACTGAAAGGGGCGGGCGGGGTAAAAAATTTTGGCCGAAAAAAATTATATGGATTAATGTGATAAGGGCGAAGAGATGAATCCAATGGCATAGGTCTCAAATAATGGTGAAAACATTTCCAATTTTTTTTTTTTTACAGAGTTATACTCTGGTCTAAAGAATACTGCAGAGAGGAGATGCCCAAATGCTTAACTAGAAAGAAATGTGTATTTACTTGGCAACCTGAACATAGTTGCGTGGCAATAGATCTTGTATGTTTTAATTTGTTTATGTTTCTGTCCCCCA